>PVJI01005472.1:0-95801 GCA_004026765.1 Micronycteris hirsuta
ACCTCCCGCCCTCATGCACACACACTCTCATTCTCATCTCTGCTCCTGCTGGCATTTCAACATCTCTTTCTCTACTGTGGTCTAGCTTCTTCCACATGGTGGGGAACACGCCCAGTGAGAGTTCCCAGTGCACTCACATTTCCCACAGCTCCCACACACCAAGTCTGATCGCTTCTGTTTCTTCAAGTCCAGTTTCAGAATTCTCAAGAAAGGGTTCTAGCTGACCTGGCTTAGGCAGGGCCGGCGAGGACAGGAGGGAAGGAAGGTGCCAGAGCTCCGATGTGAAGGGGAAACTCTACTGGACAGGACTCCACTAGGAACACAGTCTGGGAAGCCCAGCACCAGCGTCACCTTCTGCAGGAACCTCCTGTGATTCTGAAAGGTGTCGTGTGGTCATTGGAAGAGCTCCATGCAACTGAGCACAAAATGACCAGCTCGGACTTCTTCACATGCATCTTTCTGAGCTTCGGTTTCATCATCTGTGAGGTAGGTATAATGGTAGTTTTTAAAGTGCCGGGCATGTAATAGGTATTTAATAAATTCCATCAGCTAAAAGTAGTGTCTTCCTTGAACATTGACAAAACATAACAAAAACATAAGAAACCTTTACATCACTCTATGTCTTTGTCACTACTTGCTGTGTTTATTTTAATCTCCCCTCAGGGCGAGGAGGGTCTTATTTCTCTTCTTGGCTACGTTAGCCCTAGCACTTTATCCAGCACATTGGAGTCCAAGAATAAACATTTGTTCAAAGAGCAACTTCAACTGTACTCAATAAAGTGATCTGGTTTTTATTTGGGGATTTTACCACTTTTTAAAAATGATTAGATCTTCCTCTGATTCAAGCAAAGCAAGCCTTTTCACAACTGTTTCATGAGGAAAAACAACTTTTTTTCTCAAAATGTACCAAATGCCTTTTGGATAGCAAGTCTGGTTGGAAGTACTACGAATTAAAAAATGAACGAGACTATCACGTTCCTGAAAGGGCCGAATGTTAACTTGTTCACGTAGTTATTTAATTCTCAGATGTATATTTCTATATAGTTAATTCCATATGTTCCTCATATGCCGAAAAATACAAACATCTTTAAAGTTGGCTCCTTCCCTAGTCCATGTTGTCTTCAAATCCATGCCCATGATGCAAGTGGAAACCGTTCATGTGTGTTTGATTACATGAAAATCGCTTATGTATTTCCTTCTATTAATTACAATGACCCTAAACTTCATAAACTATTTCCTTCTCCGCCCTGTTCGCCATATTCTTACAATTATTAGTTACATATCCTCGGTGGAACAATGCACAGAAATATTCGGGATGTATAAAGATGGGGCTTTAGTCACACTCACTCATGATTTTATGCCTAAAACTTATTTCTCAAAATTAACAAAAAAAGGTTTGTTTAGATGAACAAGTTAAAGAACTCATTTTAAGTACAGAGTGACATAGTTAAGTCTTTCCATCAGGCTAAATGAAACAGGTCATTCTGTTCCACTATTTCGCTCTTTAAAGCTTGGACCATGTTTTCTGTAACTATCGCAGTGGATTTGCTGCTGTTCACCAATTGCATGATTGAAGGAGCTGCATGAAATGACAAGCCCCATTCACTTTGAACACCTTAAACCAAATGAGCCTCACTTCACTCACCAAAATATAAGAGTCTGCTCGAAGCTAGGACCAGCACACCAGCATCTTGTTTTCTTCTTTCTTTTATCAAGACAGCCTTTATCATTCATGATTGTTGGGGTTGGTACTGAGAAGACATGCCCACGGGTTGGCCCATGAGATCGACCGAGCTGTCGGAGGTTCTCCCCTGATGGTGGAATGTTTGTTCCTCCTCTGAGTGGAATATTCATTCTGCTCGCTTTTCCCTCACGAGGAGCCACTTCAAGGATGCAGCCTTGAGAGAGTAATGTGTTCTTGAGACCATCTGGACTGCATATATGACTGAATCTCATTAAGGTCTCTATATAAACTCTTAAGATTCTGGCAGGTGTGAAGATCTGCTTGTCTTAAACAGCCCAAGACAAGCCTTGCTTGTAAGTTCCCTTGCTTATTACAACAGCCACCTACCAATCTGGAGTGCTCTGCCTCTTACTCTGGTCTCTCCTTGCCCCCTGTGTGAGGAAGGCACATTTTAAATTTCATCCATGGAACTTTTGAGGTTGCAAACCAAAAGTGATAAATAGAATCATTCTAAACATTCGGTCTGGACATCATAGGAGTCCCCTGGATGCCACCTGGAAACATGTATCTACATGGAGATCAGGAAGTCCAGGGCCTTCATTTTGTAGATGAAAATAAAGTTCTAGCAAGATGGATATGGGAATGAATTGAGTGACCTGACAAGGTGTACATACAAGTTAGTGAAGGAGCCTGGATGAATGACCGCGTTCACTGCTCTAGGAGAAGGACTGACGAGCCTCTCTTTGGTTCACTGTTACTTCCCATCCAAGGCAAACTTCTGAAATGAAGAGAAGATGGCTTGGGGTCTTGTACCTATACCTTCCTGAGTGTTTTCATGCAGCTCCACACCCAAGCAGGCCTGTTTTTCCATGTAGTGCCCCAAGATTTACATTCCGTTATTGCCACCATCAGAAGACCTTCCTTTTCTAGTCCTCCAAGCCATTTGGTTAAACGAATCCATCCTTCACTGTTCATCGCTGACGGAATCCTTCCAGGAGGGTTTCTTAAGGAGGGTTATTAGGACAGGAGTTCTGTCCGCCCCCAGGAATGGCTCTAACGGCAACACCAGGTCAAGATCGGCTTGGCAGCAGCTTTCCAGCTTCTGTGAAATGAGTTTTAGCTGGTGGCTGCTCCAGAATTTTTATGTAAGAGGCGCTCAGAGGAGTCATTCTGTTGGAAAGGGATACTGTGGGGCTTTTGGGGAACGTGTATTTGCCTAGTTAAAGCCACTGCTTTTATATCTACTTCACCAAAAAATTTACTTGGAGTGGCTTTGGAGACATTGATGGAAATGTCAACTTGGACACATCAACTGATACGTTTCAAAACTGGCAGTATTAAGTCAACAGAGCTGATCTAAAATCTGATCTCACTTTCTCGCAAATTCTTCCCTTCCACGTCCTGATCACATATCTTAACCTTTTCCTTAAATAAAAAACAGCATAAACCATGAGTACTGCCATAAAATCACTCTATATACTTTTAACAGCACTTTTAACAAAAGTAGAGTGTATGACCAGTTAATGCGGAGCTGGCTAAATCATTTTCCACTTTCTGAACTGATTCAAAAAACAGAAATTTAATATTATAACTTACATGTATTTTGCACACTTTAGAAAGAAAGAGTGAAAGACTTGGCTTAGTACATCCGACTAGAGATCCGCCACCAACCCAGGATTCTGCCTGATTCCATTCTGACCTACGGCACAGGGTATCAGGTAAATAGAGGGTGATACTCTGGAGTAGTAGGCCATCCCACACTCAGAACGTAGAGCACAAAAGACGCTCTTAAACAAATCTATTACCATTTCCACCCACCCCCAGTTTTGCAGACATGTATGTGAGAGTTACAGAATCACAAGATTTACAGATGGACGAAACTAAAAAATCCACACCTCCAAACAGCCAAACCGACTGTCACTGTCACCGGGCCTCTGATGGCAGCCGGAGCAGATTATAAATTCTCACCTAGGTGGCAGCACAGAATAAAAGCTTAATAATGTTTCCTAGTGAAAAATAAGAGTTCTGAACTTAATTTATTATCAGTTCTTCCAAAAACATATCATAGCAGATAAGCCATTTCTTTAACCCCTATCTCAATCAGTCCAGTTATTATAAACAGTACCCTTTCTGTTTATACGTGTATATAGGTTCTATTTACCTTTTATTGATGATATAATTTTCATAGTTTTCATAGCTGTTTTTCTCATAAAAGGAATAAAAAAGAAAAGAGGAGAAATTAAAATTATAATAATAATAAAGAAGAAAAATGCTTACATATATGTTTTTAGGAAAAATATGTCATTTGTAGTTTCATATTTAAGCTTTTCCTTATTGGTCATCAAGTTTGTGAGTACTTATGTATATTTTTCCCTATTCTGTTAAAATGTGTTACATATTTTAGATATCTAGAGTTAATAAGCCAGCAATGTAAAGTAGTTTTAAGCCCTCCCTGTAGCTCCTTTGCCCAGTGGCACTCTGAATAGTCTTGTTAAAACAACTTGCTCACCATAGTTTGTAAACTTGATTTGATAGATGTATAGCAATATCTCACCTACTCGACCTCCAGTCGAAATCCTGAGTTTGGTCTTACAGCATCTCTGCAGAAGAAAAGAATGAGCACATGCCTGACTTCACTATGCCACCCACCACAAGCTGTCACTCAGGACTCCCTTCTTTCCTTAATTCTTTTTTTTTTTTAAGATTTTATTTTTATTTTTAGAGAGAGGGGAAGGGAGGGAAAGAGAGGGAGGGAAACAGCAATGTATGGTTGCCTCTCACGTGGCCCTCACTGGGGACCTGGACGCAACCCAGGCATGTGCCCTGACTGGGAATCAAACCGGGACCCTTTGGTTCCCAGCCCGCGCTCAATTCACTGAGCTACACCAACCAGGGCATTTCCTTAATTCTTAAATCCTCTCAAAGGCTTCATCTCTCAGTGCTTCATTGCCACTAGGGCTACATTGGTTCTCCTTTTCCGGTGGTTTAATGTTTGGCATGAACAATCACAACAACTAAGGATTCTCACTCCTGTACCTAAAGTACCACGCATTGTGATCATTTTCATCCCCTTCGTGTCCACGAGGATAGCACTGGCCATCATCCTCCCGTACACCGAGAACCAACTAGCCTTTCCTCAAAATTCACAGACCTTCCCGCTGAAGATCTTAATGGCTTAGAAGCATTAGCTCTAGAGTCAGAATGTTGAGTTCAGATCCTGATATAGCATTTAGTAGCCATATGACTTTGGGCCAATTAGCCTGTCTAGGCCTTTGTTCCTCACTTGTAACATGGAGATAATGATCTAAATAATATGGATGTCAAACTGTTGTTTTAAAATTAAGTGAGATGATATATATAAAACACAGACTACAGTGCATAGAAGAAACACTTAAACTTATCTATTATTATTACCCTTCCCCCGCATTTTTAAAGATATGTATATGAGAGTTACTGAGTGACAAGATTAACAAATGGAAGAAGCTGAAAAATCAAATAATCCGGGGCTAAAAATATTTAAATGCCTACAGTAGGGCCCAGACAGACAATGATTGATATGACTGAAGCAAATTTGAGGGATGGGGGGTGAGGAGTCAGGTGACCTTGCCTGAGGGACGGCTGCTACTCAGGGTGAAGCACATTGCTGTCATGTGAGATCAGGAACCTGGTGTCACCAGATATTCCAGTTTTTAAAGAAAAGCTAGAAACCCAGATTTGTGCATTAGATATTCAAAGAATGGTAGGTAGTTCCAATTTTTATTAAAAAGCTTTATTGTTTTCTTTTTTAAATTAAAAAAAAATTAACAAAGCATGGTAGCTTCTACTTTGGAGCCTCTACTTTAATTGCATTTCATTGAAAACTGAGCAAATGGGATTAAGAGGAAAAGTGTCATGCATAAAGGTGCACACAACTAGTTAATGGCAAACCTCTGGCAAAGCTCGCATCTCCCAGGCCTGGTCCAGGGACCTCTGGCATCCTTCCCAATGGTGCTTGTATCCTCTTTCCATCTATCTGTAATCTGTCACTAAATGCTGTTATTCCACACTTTCTGATCTATTCTCATGGCCACCACGCTCCCTGGGCCCCCACTGCCTCATAGTCTTCTCACTCGAGGCTCTCCTAATCTGATCCACCTGCCTGTTTGCTAAAATCAGACTGATCTTAATATTTGATCACACCCCTGCTCTAAGTTTTTCAAAAACTCTGCATCAGAGCCAAGTGAAGTGGCCTGTCACTTAATCATCTAACCTTAAACGGACTTCCGTTTGCTGGCCTGCTCCCTGGTTCCTCCATGAATGAGCTGTGCCACCTACGGTCAGTTCATCCCTTTCCCTCAATAGTCCTCAAAGCAAGAGGAAAATACTCGGAGAGCATACTAATAGCACTCCCTCACAGCGCTGTTACAGATACTGAATGAGTTAACCCGTGTAAAGCGCTTCGCATACAGCGGGCACTTTAAAATGCTTGCTATTTAGGAATGTACCTGTGTTATTTCTCCTACCAGATTCTGAGTGTCTTTAGAAGAGAAACTACGTCTAACTGGTATAGTAGGCGTGTATTATGCCTATATTAAGCATATATTATAAAATCATTAAATATTTACAAAAACAGTGACTGAATACATGAGTAAACGAAGAATCTGTATAATCAGATAAACATGTCCATGGACCAGGAGTAGAGAAGAACTTAAAAGCAGTGAATGAATTCAAGGTCCTTTGAGCTCCCATGATAGAAGTAGGCAGAGGCCATGGGGAAATTATCTCCTGCCAGGTACGGTCACTTAAAAATCTCACGTAAGTGATAAGTTAGAATTTGCTGCTTGAATACGTGCCATTGATAGAATTCCTTTACATGTAAAAGGAGGCTTTAAAAAGTTGTTTTGCTGCCTAACTTTATAGCTTAACTGGAACTAAAAAGGTGAGAGAACACAGGCACAGCCTAACGGCTGGGAACCGAATTAAGCTACTTGCTGTTGCTGTGGCCGGACCTCTGGGACCCACTACAGCTGTGAAGAGCACAGTCCCAAAGCACCATTAGAAAACCTAGCTCTGGGCGGACACGAAAAAGCCACTGGAGATTTTCAACAGGAGAATCCCATCATCTGATCCATATTTGAAAATAAGGTCTTTGTCTTTTGTTTTCAAAAGTTTAATTATGATGTACCTTAGAGTGGATGTCTTCGCATTTATCCTGTTTACGTTTGATTCATCTTCTTGAATCTTTAAGTTTACATCTTTTGCCAACTTGGGGAGTTTTAAGCCATTATTTCTTCAAATACTTTTCAGTCTCACTCTCTCCTCCCCCTCTGGGATTCCAGTGACATCGCTGTTAGTTCTGCTGTGATTGTCGCCCAAGTCTCTGAGACTCTGTGTTTTTCTTTTTTTTTTTTTCCCAGTCAGTTTTCTCTTTGATATTTAGATTGGGTAAATTCTATTAATCTTTCCTCAGTTGCACTGATTTTATCCTCTGCTGTTTCTAATTCACTTTTGACCCCATTCAGGGAGTTCTTTTATTCCAGTCATTGTATTTTTCCATGTATGTTTTCCATCTGGTTCTTTTTTTAAGACCTTTATTTCTTTGTTAGTATTTTCTAATTTCCATTTGTTTTAAGAACAGTTGATATTGTTTGTTAAGACATTTCTATGGTGGCTGTTTGAAAATATGTGTCAGATAATCCTAACATCTCATTCCTCTTGGTGTTCCCGTCTGTTGATTTTCTTTTCCTATTCAACTTATGATTTGTTGTTGTGCCAGTGATTTTCATTTTCAGTTATATCCTGGACATTTTGGACATTATATTATGAGACTCCAGATCCTACTTAATCTTCTTTTTAAGCAAACAGTCACCCCGCTGAGACGTAGTGCTAAGGGTGAGTGGTTGTGCATGCTCAGCTTTCCTCTGAGGCCTGACAAAAACACCCCCCAAAAGTGGAGGACTGACTTACAGGACTTGTTGCAGATGGGTGAATAGAAGTTCAACTCCCCCCTCAGTCCCGCTCACACCTTCCTGTTGAAAGCAAGGCATCAAAGTGCTGCCTCATTGCATCGGAGTAGAGGTGTAAACTCGGGTTCCCTTGAAGTCCAGCTGACACCAGGGAGAGAGGAAGCAGAGGACACAGTCACACTGCCTTGTTCCTCCAGGATCTGGGCAGAAAACTTGGCTCCCTTCTGAGCTCTGCCTATACCTGGGGTGGGGGATAAGGAAATACTGACTCATTCAGTCTCCTGCCCAAGGGGAGTAGAGGCTGGACCTCCCTGACACTAGCCTGGCAGGAGAATAGGAGCAATGTCTGCTTCTGGTGGAAACATCAGCTCCTTTTTCAGTCCCACCAAAACAATCTAGGTGGGAGAATCAGAGCACCAGTGCTTCTGCTGAGCAGGAGATGGAAGATCAGGTCCCCACTCGGTCTCACTGACTTTATCTTGGCAAGAGAATCGGAGCACCTCTGTCTGCTTCCATAGAGGGGGCAATAAAAAAGGGATTGAAGATCGGCTTCCTGTTTGTCCCCACTAACAGGGAGAGGGTATCTTTTCTGTTGCTGCTTGAGTGGAGTAGGGCAGATATTACCCAAAGGATTTTCTGTTATTAGGCCATCCCTTTCCTGATCCATTGGCTGTGGAAACAGACTTTTCTTGGTTTTGTTTTTTTTGTTCATTTGTTTTTTATGCCTGTTGGCAATTCCAGTTTGGAGGTTATGACCTGCCTGGAACGTATGAGAGACAGTAAAGTCACCCAATGAACACACTGCTGTGCTCCTCAAGTCTTGAGGTCCCTAGCCCATCTGCTTCTTCCCACCACTCCAACTCTTCCTATGCGTTTTTTGTTCTGTTACCTCCAGGGTTTTGTTTTTTTTTTTTTTAAGATTTTATTTATTTATTTTTAGAGAGAGGGGAAGGAGAAAGAGAGAGAGAGAAACAGCAATGTGTGGTTGCCTCTCATATGGCCCTCACTGAGGACCGGGCCTGTAACCCAGGCATGTGCCCCAACTGGGAATGGAACCGGGACCGCTTGGTTCCCAGCCCGCCCTCAATCCACTGAGCTACACCAGCCAGGCAGCCTCCAGAGTTTTTTATTTGTAAGAGGGAGGACCTGGCAAGCAAGAATAGGGCTACTTCATCCTGGCTAGAATATGATCCATATTTTTAAGTCATTATTGTAACAAAGTATCAAAAGACATTTCTTGAGACAAATTAAAGAAATTGAATATTAACTGAGAATTAATTGAGATTGAGAAATTATGAGTTTGATGTAATCATGGTATTATCACTATGTAAGAAAATATTCTTATGTTTTATAGACACATTTAAAGTATTTACAGGTAAAATTATATTATGTCAGAAATTTTCTGAAAAATATATCTGCAAAAATAAAAGAGAGAGAGTGTGAGGGAAGTAGGAAAAATGAAAGGAAGAAGGAAGGGAGAGAAGAGGAGAGGGAGGGAAGATAAAAGGAACAGAGTAAGCAAGAAAGCAAACATGGCAAGATGCTGGTAATCATTGAATTTAGCAGTGGGTTTATGGGCTCCTTATACTGTGTTTTCACTCTGAGGTATGAATAAAAAATCATAATAAAACGTTGTTTATTTGTGTGCTTGTTTATCTAAAAAAATCACCTTTGATATATGGAGAGTAGATTGGAGGGGACAAAATAAGAATTGAGAATAGAAGTTAGGAGCACGTGCAATCAACCAAGTGAGAGATAATGACTAGGATGGTGGCAGCAGAAATGTATAGAAGACAGGAAGAGTAAGCAGAAGATGAAGAGATTTGTGGTGATGGTTTAGAAAGGATGGTTTGGAAGAAGATTAAATATCAAGTATGACTGGCAGGTTTGATTTGAGCCACCTATGATGAAAAAGATGGGAGAAGATCTAATTTTGAGTGGAGGTCGGTAAATAGCGGGGAATGGAAACTTGGTTTTGAATATATGAAACAATCAAGTAGAGATGTAACGGGTGTAGAACGAGGCTCAGACTAGGGTGTTTGAGCTAGGGGTCTCCCCAAACTAGAGAAGCCCCCCAACTCCCAGGAATATTAAAAAACCTACTATCATGGCTTGGGGGATGGTAAAGCCAATTTTGCATAACTATGGCAACATGGTCAGCTTCATCGTTATGCAGAAAAGCTGTGCTGCCAGGGAGATGGTGTGACTTTGACTCAAGATATAACTGGGAGGCATTTCCCCAGTTGCTGTGCCTGCGCAAGAGGCTTGCAGGAAGTTCTTCTGCATCATAAGGCCATGCCTGCCCGGTTTAACAATGGCAGCTGGAGAAAGGCAGAATATACTAGAGTACTGGCAGATGTAGCCAATTGCGGAAGGAGTCGGAAGTGGAGTTACAGAGGAAGCTCCGGGTAAGGATTTAAAATCAAGCACAGCAGTCATCCACTCTCTTGACCATGCAGCTTGAGAAGGAGAAGGGCTCTTGCCCACGTGGGGAGTAGTAGTGAGGGAAGAGACATGCTATCTGTGGCTATGTAGTTTATAGTGAGGAAGGGGGCCATGCAGCCTGGACCAATGAGAAAGGAGATGCTGCTGCTATGAACGTGCCTGTTCTAGCTGACTTTAGAGCTGCAAAGGGCTTCCTTGCAAGATCCTGACCTGCTGCGCCTGAATTTTACCTGGAACTTTAAGACTTGTGCCTTTCCTGCCATGATCCAGAGTAACACAGCACATGCTTTCCTGGACTATTAAATGGAGGCTGACGGCAGCATACCCCAGATCCTGAAGGAGAGAACTGCTGCATGAGGATGGTGACCTGGGTACCTTCCAGGGGCACTGGAGAACTGTTTGCACAGCTGGCTTAAGGTAAGGACATGAGGAACTTCTACTTTGGGGGGATCCTGGATTTTAGCATAGCGAGGAGCATGGGAAATGCTGGGTCTCATGGGAAAGGAGGGCTCCAAGCTCTGAGGTGCTCTGAGCACCCTCCACCAAGGTTGGAATGTTGTAAATAAAGACCTGCTCCTTTCAGCATGAATTGTTGGGTCATTCACCAAGGCCCACGTGGATGGGCCCCAGTCTGCTTGGTAACAGAGATACGTATGTAGCATGTGATATAAAATCTGAAGCTTAGCAGACAGGTTTAGGTTGATATGGCATTGGAACTTGTTATAGAGATGTTACATTAAATCATGCAAATGGTTGAGAAAATTAAAGATAAAGAAGAAAAGGTCTCAAGACAGAGTCCTATGGAACCTAAGCAACCGACTACCAGTCAGATAGAGGAGACTTTTCTTAAAAGTGGCCAAATGACCTGATTTTTGTTTCTAACTACTCTTCATTCATTCATTCATTCATTTGTTCATTCATTGATTAATTAGACACAACTAGTAAGTTGATAAGTAGAGCTGGCCCTTACTCCAATACAATTGGATTGTAAGAAGAGAAGAAAGACACAGACACACAGAACGAACATCATGTGATGATAGAAACAGAGACTGGAGTTTTGCAACTGAAAGGCAATGATCATAAGCTAACAGGCAAGGAGGGACTCTCCCCCTAGAGCCTTCAGAAAGAGCAAGTCCCTGCTGACATCCTGATTTCAGACTTTTAGCCCCCAGAACTCTGAGATGACACAGTTCTCTTGCTTTACCAGCCAGTTCGTGGCCATTTATTACAACATTCCTAGGAAACAGATATACCTTTCAGTTCATTTATTCATTCATTCACTCATTCATTCATTCAAACACATGCAAAGAAAAAAAGATTAAAAAGTTCCTCCTCCCTTTCTTTTCTTTCCTGAAATTTCAGTCCTATAGCTCTAGGAGCCATTACTGTTCCTCTTACCAACCACAGGGTATAGGAGCCCAAGTGATGTGAGGAGAACATCCCCTAGGAAGAGCTTGGAAGAGGATGTGAGCATCTGAGCAAAGTGAGCAGGGCTGCCCTTGAGGGGGCAGCTCTCATGGGAAGTCAGAGTACAAGTGAAAAGAGTAACTTTACAGCAGAGAAACGTGACAGATACCACTTTAATCAAGTGATGAGAGTAGAAATCATTAATAATGTGATCAGTTGAAATCATGTATCGCCTGATAGAATATAATTAGCAGAACAGAGCATCACTTCCGTGATAGTCCCGTTAATAATGTATAACGTAAACCAAATTATTGGACAAACCCAAATTGAGGAATATTCTACAAGATAATTGGCTGGTAATTTTTGAAGTTATCAAGATCATGAAAATAAAATAAGACTGAAAATTATTCTAGAGTGAAGGAGACCAAAGAGAAATATAGTACAACAAATGATCCTTTGCTATAAAAGAAATTATGGGGCAATTGGCAAAACATGAATGAGTTCTGAGGTTTTGGTTTGTTAATATATTAATGTGAATTTTATGATTTTAGTGGCATTGTAATTATGTAGGATAATGTTATTTATTTGTAGGGAATACACATTGAAATATTCAGCAGAGACTGGCATTATATCTGCAACTTCTTAAGTGGTTCAGAAAAAAAGTATTTGCAACTATTCTGTAAATTTGCTTGTTTCAAATAAAATGTTTTAAACCTTTTGTATGCAAGGCACACTTTGTGATACAGTGCAAAAAAACGAGTTCTAGAATTACAAGACCTACACACAAGGAATTTACAACTGAGCAAAGTTCACATATGTACATATATATTTCTGGTAAATGAAATTGAGTCAGGAATCAAACCTGATGGAAACTTTCTCCACCCTGATAGAATTATTTCCATACCACATATCACAACAAATATTAAAGAAGGTTAATACCCCTTTAAAATATGTCCTAACAACTTATTTGCAACATTGGGTCTGTAAAGAATACTTTATGCTTAAATGAAATTCCCTGGTAACTGACCAGTGTGGAGTTTCACCAATGGCCCACATTTATAGAGGAATTTATAAGTGAAAAGAAATGGAGTTCCAGAGCACAAAAATAAAGAACTTCTTGTTTCACACTCACTATATGTTTCCAGAGTAGCAACCACCCCCAACGGAGAAGACAGACAAGTCACCGAGAGTCAATTTGTTTCATTGTTTTTCAACTCTCCTAATAAAGGGACAGGGCAGCAAGATCGCTAGAGGGCACACCCGCATTGTTCATTGTTCCAAGGCATGTGTATGCAAGGGAATTTCTCTAATTTTACATCTAAAAAAGAGTTAATGCCATCACTTCATCTTCAAAACACAATAACAAATGAGTTCATTTCCAAGGAGATGACTTGCCTGATACAGATGATTTTGTGGCAAGAGAAAAAAAAAATGCTCTCACAAATTAAAATACTCTCTCATTTCTGGATTACAGTATTACATAAGGTTTTCTCTGGTTTTCATATTTATTGTGTTACAGTATTTGAATAAGACAATATGTCCCTTTGCTTTTCATAACTCTATTCGACACTGTAGTTAACCAGTTTCTTGTTGTCATCTGTCCATTTATTTTACCTTCCAACTTTGTACTGGGAATTAATATTGAAGGATTTTTAAAATGCATTCTGTCATTCATAGTGATCACTTCTATGCCATTCTTGCTACTAATAACAGAGCTTTGAAATTTTGGTGCCTAATTTGATGTAGAAGTTTCTCTTTTCAATTGGATACTCCCGTCATGTCGAACAAGCAGCTGGGCACAATAGTGTTCTCCACGGCCACGACCAGGCTCAGCTGTAAGTGGACAGTGGGCAGAGGGCACTGCCATAGGTTAGTCCATAGGGTTCCAGGAATTCCGACCAGTCATAGCAACTTGTCCCCCTGGATGGAGCAGTTAGAGCCAAGATGGAATATAATGTGAGTCCAAGAAAGCCACCCCTGACAATGGCATTTACTGGAACTTGGTGGGAGAGACTTTCTCTTTCTTCCAGTTGTGAAGCTTCAGTTGTCAGAGGCCACCATTAAAGAAATAGCTGGCGGAGGCTCTATCCAGTATAGTGAAGTATAACTGAAAGATGGAAATAAACAATTTTCAGGGGACTCTGTTGAGCACCTGGATCCAACAGTGCCTGAAGCCTAAATAAATCTACTACTGAATCTTTCTGCATTCAAGCCAATAAATTCTCTCTTCTTTTAGCCTACTTTTGATTTTCAGTCACCTATAACTGGAAATCCCAATACCTCTGAAGCTTGTCAGCCAATCCAGTCCTTTGACTCACTTTTATTGTTTCTCTTTTAGTATTGGCTGCCTTCCAAGACCAAATTTCTATCTTTATTGACAGCATTGATAATTGTGTTTACTATGAAGTATAGACTAAATCCACTTGTTTTCTTAGATCTGCTACATTAATATTAATTGAGGCAATGCACCTTGTGTTTATAGACTTCTTCCACACTCTAAAGCACATGGTAAAATCCAAGTAAGTTGAATCTGCCACTTCCCGGAGTTTTTCGAAGGACAATGCCTTTAACCGCCTCTTCTCACAGTCTCCATGCTGCGGCTGCTACCACTGCTACTGATAATGATGATGACATCAGCAAGAATATAGCAGCCATTTATTGAGCATCTACTACGTACGAGGCACAATACCGTTAGCGAGTTGTGTTTGGTAGGTAATAACCATTAGAATAGAAAACCATGGAATAGAAAACAGTCTATCAAACTAGGAAGAAACCAAATTGTACAGAAAAGAAAACATCAGAAAGCATCCAAAGTGGTTCATCTCTCCTGACTGGGTCCAGGCTGATGCCATTCGATTCAAGAAGTTAGAAAAAGAACAAAACAAACAAACAAAACCAAAAGTAACTAAACAAAAGACATTACTAAACATAAAGGAGAAATTAATAAATTGGAAAAGAAAAAGTCAGTAGAACTGAAAAATAAATGGAGAAGCACTTGGAAAATAAATAATGCCACAGTAAAATACACAAGCCTGTATGGACACGCCAAATAAATAATGCTCAAACGCAGAATATTAGAAGTGGGGAGAAAACATATCTGGCCTTAGAAACAGAGGAGATTAAGGCAGTTAAGAGAAAAATTACATGAATCTAGGAAAACGCAAAAACAAAAACAGACTCAAGAGAAACTGCAAAACCCAAAGAGACGACTAACCCTTAAGAAGAACTACCCTCCGAAAAGCCTGGTTCAGGCGGGTCCCCTGCTCCCTTCCCTGGCTTTCAAAAAGCAGGTCCTGTGCTACTTACATGGTTCCAAAGGATAGAGAAAGGGAAAAAAGCGGCTCGCTCTCAGACTCTCTAGTTCTCGTAGTACAGGACAGAAAATAATACCTGATGAGGTGGAGGACTAACAGTTAACGGAACAACTGGCTCAGTGACGTGTACACTGTGAGAGGAAAGGAGGGAAGAAACGTGTGTCGAGGTCCCTATTCCCAGTGCCAAACACCTGTTGTAAATCACGCCTCTGGCCGTAAGTGTCCCAAGAGAAATATGGGTAATTTTTTAATAATTGTAACATGGGATAGGGCTTTCTAAGTATGATGTAAAAGAAAATACTGAAACATTTTATTTAGAGCCATAAAGCAATGAACACACAAACATAGTCAAAAGGCAATGACCTGGAAAAATATTTTCAGAACATGTAATCAATAAAGTACTACTTTTCCCCATACGCAAGGAGCTCAAATAAGAAAAGGACCAGCTACTCAATATAAAAATGCACAAAGGATATAAACAATTAGTTCATGAAAGAAATTTATGTGTGTGTACATGCACACATATACATGTTAGAACTTTGGCTGGGAAAATCTCCTCTTTTTGTTTAAATTCTATTTATCATGTCCTCAAGAAAGCTTTCCAACCTTCCCAGAGAATTCCTTTTGCATCCCTAACTTGATACTCAATATTAATATCCCCTCTTTTTATATGGAAATACCAAGGGTTTATTTTAGCAAATAATATCTTCATGTGAAACAGTTAATCCTACCCAAAGTGAAACTAACATTTTCTCAAAGTGCGATCTGAGGGCCACATGCATCAGAATCACCTGGATATGTTCCTAAAAGCAAATTCATGGACCCTATTGCAGACCAAGGAATGAAAATCTTGTGAAGACCAGAGGAAAGGGTGGCCTACACAGGAGCCGACTTGGAGTGTTTTGAAAATGCTTCTCAAATGAGTCAGACTTGCACTTGACTCTGAAAATCCTGCCCCTGTGAATTGATAACAAAATATTTGCCTTTGTTTTCTATAGAATTTACAAAGTGTTTTCCACACGCACTTTCTTATTCCATGCTCACACTGAATCTGGGTGATAGTCAAGTCTAATTTATCAGCCCCACTTAAAACTAAGGAAAGAAAACTCAAGGAGATTTAGGGACTTGCTCAGAAACTCACCTAGAAAATGATTGCGCTCACATCTGATTGTCCTTTCACAACTAAAAACTCCGTCTCCACCCCACTCGTAAAACCCCCTACAAGTCATAGGTCTTCCTCCGGAACTCAGGCTCTACAAGGCAGGAGCTAATTTTGCAGATGCGGACACGCACAGCCAGAGGTACAGATCACACAGCAGTTCCTGAAAGAGGCAGGGTCAGGGACGTGTAACAGGAGATGGCAACAGACTTAGAGAAACAGGCTTCGAGAAGATGGGCTAGCCAACTTACAAAGAAAGGGAGGCTCTGGCTGAAACGCTCAGCCTGAATTGAGCACACGTTTAGGAGTGGTTCAAGGACAACCAGGCCACAGACACTCTGGCACAAATAGCAGCAGTCGTGAGAAGAGCAAATATGACCCCAGGTCGGAGACAAGGAGCCACACCCATATCCAGAGCCTGTGCCTCCCCAGATTCCTTCATCTGAGGGATCGCAGGCCTCTGCAGTCCCTCTCTGCCCACCTGCTTGAGAATCTCTACAGCAGCTGAACTGCTCCCTTGGTCCACAGCCAAGCATAGGAGTCTCAGCGTACAGATCCCAGAGAGTTTCTGGTAGCCTCAGCCTCACATGTGTCCTCTCATCTCCATGTCAGGGACTTCATGCCACTGTCTGAATGTTTCCCTGGCTTCACAGTCTACCCTTCACCCACAAAGCCTTTTAGTGACTCTATGCACCTCTCCTCCTGAGCCCCCACACCTGGGCCCTCTGGTGGAGCTGGCTGTCTAGAGGTGAACATCGTCCCAGTGCTGGGCCATTTCCACATGGCTACCAGAGTCCTTCCGCTGAAATGACCTGCGGATCGCCTCGGGAAACCTTGCCAAAGCCCTATCACAGCTGGATGTTGGGAGATTCGCCCATATTTTTGTCCGAAGACATGGTTTGTTTTTTTTCATTGCTGTGTAGAATGCCATGGTGGGACTAGACCGCAGTTTTAAATTCATTCTTCTGCTGGTAGGTAATTGGTCAGTTCCTCATTCAGGCATGTTACAAATATTGCTGCTATGTTAATGAATTTCTATTGGATGCCTAGGAGTGAAATGGCTGGACATTCTGCTTTATAAAATAATGCCGAGGAGTTATCTACACTGGATCAACCAATGGACCACTCGCAGAAAGTATCGGGGCTCCTGTTGCTCAGGGTCCTCGTGAACGTCTCAGTATGGCGAGGCTTCAACACTCTGGCCCATCTGTTGACTGTTTGGTTTTAATTTTCATCTCTCTCATGACTAAACGAGAGAGCACTTTTCATACAAAGTGTGTCCTCAAGTATTTTGCCAGTTTTTCTCACTGATTGGAATAGGTTCTTTACATATTTTAAATGCCAGTCCTGTGCCAATTATATGTGTCACCAACATTTTCTCAAATTCAATTGCTTCTTTTCATTCTTTCATTGAGGACCTATTATGTGCTAAGAACTGTTTTACACCCTAGGGATCTATTACTGAACAAAAGAGACAAAAATTTCTGGTTTCACAGAATTTATAAGGTGGAATTCAATATTGCTTTAATTAAAAAATATACATAAAATATATTCTTATTTAGTTTCTATCAGACTTACATTTCGAGCCTTTCAATATCTGTATTTAAAATCAGCACAGCCCAAAACTCACAGGAAAACATTTTTGTCAAAGGTTACTATTGATTTGTCATTGATTTTAGTAGCAAATTTTCCAGAAAGCAAGCCAAGATGTCAGATTTCTCTTACAGATACAGATTATGCAAAACTATAGAAAGAAACTTATGTAAAAATACCATTGTATAATGAGCCATCTTAAATTAAAGATGTAAGCTGTTTAAACACGAGTTAGATTCTGAACTGAACCTGTCACAGCCATAATTGGAAAACGTTTGTGTCAGTGATACACACAGAGCAAAATAAACCAGGGGGCGCACAGTGTATGCAAATAAGCACATCTCACTCTTACTCGGGACCAGCTCTCTCTGGTCCTCTTCCCCCCCAGGTAGCCACAGCTAGCAGCTGCTTGTGTGATTTTCAGGAGATGTTCATTCGTGTGCAAACATGTAGAGATGATGTGTGCATTCTGTGTTTTAAATATTTTGCGCTGCTAGGCAACGCTAACAAGAAGGCACTGCAGGTTTCTGGCATGGGGATGAGGAGCTGTGATCTGAATCGAAAGACAAAGTGACAGCCTCTCCCGAGCTCTGACCTGGGCCAGTGGAAGCTGGAAGGCAAGGCCTTGACAAAGTTTCTGCAGTCCCAGGCGGACCCTTCGTGCTGGAGCCAGCGACCTGAGCACTGTTTGGCCGCTGCAAGCCAGTGGCCACGCCCTCTAGTGGATGGCAGCTTGTACCCCTCCCACCTCAGCCCAAGCTTCAGAATGAACGTTTATATAGAGGTCTTCACTTCCCCTCCTTCTCCCTTTAAAAATAAAATGACTGTTGATGTCATGCCACTACACGTGCTCCCAGAGTTGTAGGCACTTCCCTCTCCTCTCCACGCATCATTACATTCTCTGACAACCCCACTCCTGCATGCTCAACCCCTTCCTTCCCCTGTCCTCCTCTCAATTTTAGCTTTTCTGGGTGCAGCCTTGGGTTGATTTCTTGCCCACTGCCATTAGCTTCTACCTGTCTACATCTTTAGTTTTCTATTCTTCAGGCTCACCCCTAGGCTCACTAGCCTGTACTCTGGGAAATGTATTTTAGATCCATAAAATCAGCAGCCTTGGAAGGATCAAGTTAATATACAAAATATGTGGTACATATTTTGTAAATATTCCTCGGCTCTGCACTTCAAAAGTCTCTGTAAAATAGGGTTGCCAGATTTTATAAATAAAAATACAGGATGCCCTGTTAAATTTGAATTTCAGATAATGAATAATTTATTAGTATAGCTGATGCAAGCTTTAATCTGTATTTAATCTGCCAACCTTATTCCAAAACCAGTTGAGCAGTTAAGTGAAACAATCCTTCAAATCTGCACGTGTTTGCCCTGAAAACAAAGTTCTAATCTTCCCTTTAATGGCTGGCCCAAGCACAGCAAAGCACCCCACCAATCTCAAAACTGGTCATTTGGAGTAGTCTTGGGCCAGCGCAGGAGATATTTCAAAGTGATTGCTAGGTGGCAGATCTCAATCCTGGAAAGCATTTTTAAAATTCTATTAGTACTGCTTGGTGAGAGTTGCTTGGTAATGAGCCCAAACGTGTATGATTTATAGAGATTTACTCTGTTACCATTTTTTCTCCCAATTTAAAATCTATGGCAAAACTAAGTTTAAATAACACTTCTAAAAAGCTTTGTCTTTTGAGCCAAGTGCCAGAATGTCTAGGTAAACACAGAATTAAGTAATCACAGGCCTAATTTATTTCAGCTATTTTTCCCTGCTGAATTTTTGAGATAGGTAAGACTGGACTTCTTCCAAACCAATCCGGGCAGGAGAAAACTTGAAAGTATCGGCTAGTTGTAAGTATACCCACATGATTCCTAACACCGTTTTAGCTGGAAAATGGAGTGCACACAACAGAATATTTTATCTCTAGTTCTTTTGCAATCAATCACCAGTCTCTGGAGACCAAAGGAACAGAGGGGCATATTCAGATACATCTGTGTTCAAATTACTTAAATTTTACGAAACAAGTTGTGATTCTACATACTGTCCTCATAATCCAGAGAAAGAGCAGGATCCAGGAAATAACAAAAGAGAAGTGAATAAACAGTAGAAAATAATCACCAAAGGATGCTGGTGATAGTGATGATGGCCCCCCTAATCCAGTGTCTCCCCAAAACAACAGAGTTCTCTTTAAAGCGTGTTCATGCATGATTTCACCATTAAGATTGTGTCAAGAGCAGACTTTAAATTCCACATAACAGAATTAAACCACCCCTGCATCTTTGATCAGTAACGTGTTCTCTTTTTGCTACCTTACCTTTCCCAGGCATGAATGAATGGGAACAAAGCAAAGAATTATGGAAATCGAGAGAGGAAAGGACCTCTTCTTATTAGTGCTCAAATTAAAAAAAAAATTGTTTAAATGTCTATCAACAGGTAATTGGCTCATAAGTTACGTAATATTAGGTCAAAGTGTATGAACTTGCTAGTATCTGACTACTTTTGACTTCCAAAAAGACGATTCCGTTTGATTTTACCTAATGCTATGAAGATATTAACAACCACATGGTAGTTCTATGAATATTGACATGGAACAATATCTAACAGAAATCATCAGGTACAGAAGATTGTCACAGAATGCTAGAATACGGATGTGTGTGTCTGGTATATGTGGGGATGTATATGTTGTTTATGCTCACCATAAATCTGAAAATTTGTAAAATGCAGCACGCTCTTAACAATGGATACCTCTAGAGGGCCAAGTAGGAAACTGGAGACATGAGTGGGGGATGCTTTTACTTTTGTATGACCCTAATTCTTACATCAGACTAGAACCCATTGAAAAAAAAAGTGGCCGCTCAATGGCTTTACGTCATCCCTACAATGCAAAGAACAATAGTGAACAGTAGCTCCTGGGCCTGACCAGTTCTGGGAGCCACTCTCCACACTGGCCTCATGGTTTACCTGGGATTGTCCTCACTCCAGTTGAATGAAGAACTTCCTGTCAAAATATGGTGTCCCTGGAGGTTCAAAATATCAAATGTGAATCAGCCGTGCCTCTCTTACGGATCAGCAGATTGGATGTTGCCTGCAAGGACTAGGAGCAAGAAAGAAGCCCTTCCTCTCCTGAGCGAGGCTTCTCATCTCCTTAGGTACCGTCAAGGAGAGTCCTCGGAGCCATTTTCAATAAATTTTTACTCTTTCTAATTACATTCTTTTTTTTTTACCCTAGAATTAGAACCAAATTTTATTATAATTATATGCTGTTCAAGATAGGGGGAGTGTTACTTAAAAATTATCTGTCTAGCTTTATCCCACTTCTGTGCCCTGTTTTTCTCTAGCCAATGGATCGGCCACATTAGATTATTGTAATCTGTCTGAGTGCTTCTCAGACTGTGCTGAAGAGGCAGAACAACTTCATTTTGCAGTTGAAGAAACTGTGGTCTTACAGATTAAGCAGTTTGCCCTCATTCCCACAGTGAGAAAGAAGCAGACACAAACTGAATGAAACCCAGCTTCCTGACTTCCAGCCAAGTGTCCCCAGTCTTGAAATAAAATTGCTTTCTTCCTCTCACTCCAGTGACTACCCTATTTTTCTCTTCCCTTTTACTGTCACAGTTCCCACACTTGTACTTAACTGCCTGGACTGAGTTTTTGCACTCCCTGCTTTCTCCAGAATCCTGCAACTTGGATCCCATGCCAGCCAACACCGAAAAAGCCAGTTGACAGGGCACTAAGTGAGCAACAGCAGTAGCATTCGATGTCATCGAGGGTTTGTGTTTCCTGATGACTATTAGCAGGGCCATGGTCAGGATCAGGTCTACTTTCGTTACCACTACAGCGAGCCCAGGGCCTGGCACCAACCAGGGGCTAAATCAATATTAGCCAACTAACAGGATTGCTGAGTTGACTTTCCTTTTAGCAACCCTTCCTTTCTAAGGCTTTGTGGTTCTCTTCCTAATTGGATGACCCATGGTTCTCTTCTTTCTGCTGTTAACTCAGGGAATGATCACCAATTGATCAATCTGTTCATGACTGAAACATTATAGGAGATAAAGAACCAGTCTGACGTTGGAGTTCTTAGGTTCGGCTTGCAAAAAACATGAATGCAAGTGAATAATGGAATCGCAAATAGTATAACAATAGCGTTATAGTTATGAGTCAGATTGGCTCCAGATTACATGGGTGTTCATGTACTTAATACCTAGATTTGAAATATTTGAATTGTTAGCATATCTATCTCTAGATAGCAAAATTAAAGGTGGTGTTTCAGTTATGTTTTGCTGTGAAACAAATCACTCAACACTTAGCAGCTTAAAATAGCAATTTATTATTTTATAATAGCAACTAACCTCTGTGTTTAGTTTCCTCGTCTATAACACAGAGACCACGGTAGTTCCTACCTCAGACGGTTATTGTGAAGATTAAGTTATTTAATACATTTGAAACATTTCAAAGAGGGCTGATATGTCATAAGTGTTCCAAAAGTGTTTTAAAAAACACAGGATAATATATAAATCATTATTATAAGTGCTATAGAAAGTCTCCTTTCAAGACCATTTTTTCCCCAGTGAGAACTAATCAAGTCTCAAACTTTTTTCCAACTATTTCTTTTTTTCCAGATTGCTTTGTCAGTTTGACTTATCACTTCGTTATACAGGGAATAACAGGGATACTAAGCCTGTTCCGGGTGTCTAAGGTCTGAGAAGGGGAGAATTGAAGACCCAGGTAACAGCCAGCACCAACCGTCTGTGCCCTTGTAACCTGCCCCGCCCCACAGCTGCTGCAGCAACATGGGAGCGCCAGGGAGACCCGAAGAAAAACCACTGCCACACCCTGACAATAAATAATAAGTTGCTATTTTAAGCCGCTAAGTGTTGGAGTGATTTGTTTCACAGCAAAACATAATCTTTAATTTTGCTATCCAGAGATAGATACGCTAACAATTCAAATATTTCAAATCTAGGTATTAAGTACATACACATGACTATTAGCATTTTTAAAAACTCAAAGGATATTCTACATAATGTGTTTAAAGCAGGCTTTTAAAAATAATTAAATATATTTTGAACTTTTGTATGAATATTACATATTCACATTAATATTTTTGGAGGTTGTATTGTGCATCATAATTTATTTACTGGTCCCCTACCAGTAAATTCTTAGTTTGCTTCTGATTCTTTGCCATGATAGGAAATGCTCTGATGAACAGTCTTGAACATACTTCTTTGCACAAAACTAAAGTTTCCTCAGGATTCTTTCCTGTGCATGAAATGAGTAGATTGAAGATTTGCTTGTATCCAAGGTTTTGCTATCTTCTAATTGCTCTATGGAAAGGTGGTACCAATTTATATCCTCACCAATAATGATGATTCAGATTCTCTTTCCCTGCACTTTTACCAACAGTGGATATTAATCTCTTTCTCTCCTTAAAAATAAAAACTTTGCCAAGCTAGTAGATGAAAAGTTATAATTTCAATACTGTTCTAATTTTGTTTTTACTACTGAGGTTGAGTGTATTTTTAAGTAGAGTGGATACTTGTCTCTTTTCTAAAATGTGTACTCTCACCTGTTGCTCATTTTTTCCATTTCTAATCTTTTCCCTATTGCTTTATGAATGATATAGATATTAATGCTATGTCTGTTACATATACATATAACTATTTTTCTCTGATTTCCAAGAAAAAAATTTTCTGCAGATTTTATGGGTTTATGTGGCTTTTCTTAATGCAACAAAGAGATGTTTTTCAGTTGCCAAAACTGAACAAGTTTTGTTTTTTTTTTTAAATTTCTGATACTGGTGTCATCAGATTCATTATTTTAAAGGATAAGAAACTTTGAATACCTTCAGAGAGTGAGTGTCAGTTACCATCCAGGTAAAATCCAGATCCCTCCGTCTATCACACACCATATTCTTTTCTCTCCATAGCAGGTCAAATTGATCCCCCACATCTTCCAAATGCAAACTCTATTCTTGAGAGTTGGGTTTCTGGTTTATGAAGCACGTGGGCTCTGGGGTCGACAGACCTGAGTTGAGATTCTGACCCAACCAGTGACCAACAGAAGAGCTTTTTGAGCCTCAGCTCTTCATAGTTAAATTGAGACAGGATTAATGTGAGATTAAATTATGTGTAATGAACAATAGTGATTGCCATGTAATTGGCACTTAATAAATATCTCCAGTTACCCCCACATGTTTTTGTTCATGTTGGGAAATCTCTTACCTTTCTGTTCTTGTCCAGCTCACAACACCTACTCTTCTGGCCAAGCTCTATCAGTACTCTTCATAAAAGCTTTCATAGAATAGGGAGCTTACTATGTATCTTACTTGGCTTCGGTGTCTTGTTATTATTTTAATGTTTCAGATGTAGGTAATCAGCCAGGTTATAAGTCTCAGGAAGGCCTAGCCCAGCGCTTGACACTTAAATACATCCAGCAAGAATTTGTGGAAAAAAATAAATAAATCAATAAAGAATGCATTAGATATAACTGCAAGGTAATAATATGAGTTAAACTGTGAACGCATATTAGCCTCATTATTATGTCAGACACATAATTGTTGATCAATGCAAATCTGTTTAGTGAACGTAGCAATAAATATCTCAGCCTCTGGTATGCTGCATTATAGCATTGAATATTTTAATAGTTCTATATGTCATTGGGAGCAATGGGTAATCAAAAGGTGCAAAATTAAAATTATAAGATAAATAAATTCTAGGGATGTAAGTTACAGCATGGTTATAGTTAATACTGTATATCTGAAAGTTGCTAAGAGAAAATTATAAAAGTTTTCAGGAAAAATATAATTTATTACTATGTAAGGTAATGAATGGCAAATTTATTGTGGTAATCACTTTGCAATAGATGTGGATATCAAATCATTGTTATGCACCTTAAATTAATACAATATTACATGTCAATTATGTCTCAGAAACTGAAAAAATTAAAATTAAATTAAAGAAATACACATCATTGGAATATACCAATGGAAAGCTGTGTATCATTGCTAACAGTTTAATGTACTGTATTACTTCAGTTCTAAGAAACACTTTGGTGCACATTTTAACATTTCTGAAGCTGAGATATGCCTTATTATCAAAGAAATAGCCCTTGGCCAGGCGGCAGACAGGACGTAGTTGGCATTGCCTCTGTATTTGTGAACGTAGTCATAACTGTTTGAATTCTCATCATTTCACTAAGATCAAAGCAATTTAGTACTATATGTGTAAAACTCATATGCTAAGAAATGCAAGCACAGGCGGCGGAAATGGCCAGATCTGCCATATTAGGTGATAGACATTCTAAAGCAAGAAGAGGCTGATATAACCAATTCATGCATCATTCAGGACTGTAGTTAAAGTGTTGAACCTCAATTTGTTAGAAACTTTTTTCCTGGCCATTCACAGAGAAGCTGCTAGCTTGTTCAACTGAACAGGAAAACTATGCTTTTAGTCAAATAAGATAATGCCAGCATCAAACTTGCAGAATGAATGTCTATGGCTGGGAAGCAAATCTCAGAGACAGGACAAGAACACTCTTTTAGGAAATGCTACCCTGGCTGGTATGGCTCCGTGGGTTGAGCGTAAGCCTACAAGCTGAAAGGTTGCTGGTTCTGACTCCATTCCCAGTCGTCGGGGCACATGCCTGAGTTACCCGCCAGGTCCCCAACTGTGTGTGAGAAGCAACCACACCTGGATGTTCCTCTTCCTCTCTTCCTTCCCTTTTCTCTCTTAAAAAAAAAAAAAAGGCTACACTATTATTGACAGTGTGTGGAACAACGTACAGAGATTGATGTTCTGTTTAAAAGGGATTCAGATGAATTGGACTCAGTGTACATAATTTTGAGAAATACTTTAATCAATTTATGTTGCTTATATTTTTTCTATACATTCAATGAGTGTAAAATCAATATCAAAGCCTAAAAACACCGTTTCAATGAGTATAAAACACAAATCCTTTGTGAGCACACATATGTCATAGTTTCATTGGCAGCACTTTTCCTTTCTTGGTGGTACATACAATCAAAGACGTCTTAGATTTCAACAGATACGATAAATTGAACGGGGGCTAACATAGGCAGTATGTCTGTGAATTTCCAAGTTACTCTTGATGAAGGAACAGGGCTTGGTGTTTTGTTTTTATTGTTTTAGTGGCCATTTATGATGCTTAGAAATGAGGTAGGAAAAACCTGTGATTTCTTCATAATCATCACTTGCTTGTAGAACCAACATAATTTGAAGTTAGTGTCTCACACCACCATATACAACTCCTCATATCAGACTGCATTCTGCACTTAAGTAACATTTCATTTGTCATTAGTTAAGCATATTTTAACTTAATTATATTTTCCTACTATAAAAATAAAATGTGTTAGTATGGAAAATGTTCTATATTAAAAATGGGATATGTGTGAGTATGTAATCAGCCATATTTCTTCCAAACAAAATATTTGGTAAATTTCTTTCTAAAATTTTTTTCTTATAAAATTTTTGATGCCATTTCTTCTAGTTTACAAAGCGATCTCAGATCAAAGTAATATATATTCAATGTATAGCATTTGAATAAGTACAAAAGTGGATAAAGAAGCACAAAAAACATCATGCTTCTTCTCACCACCCAGAGATTTCCTCTCAATATTTTTGGCCCTCACATTCAATGTATCCAGGGCAAAACCAAGCAGCCTACCCTGCACACAGTCGATGCTCATTATGTCCCTGCCGAACGCATGAATACGGAAAGAGAACTTGGAGAAATGCCCACATGTCTGTCTTGCTAATAGAATCGATTTATAAAGATCTTATGGTCTAAAAATCATTTGTCTTCTCTAGTTTGCTCTATTCTTCTCACATAGCGGGAGCTTGGCCAGGACACAACCAACTTTCTACTATTGGCCACAGAGCACTCTGGTGGGGATGGTCACTGTCCTTACTTCACTCCTCATTCATTCAACAAGTATTTATTAAGTGCCCACTATGTGCCTGGAACACAGACGGGCAATAGGTAAGTACGACCCCTGCCCTCTTGCAGCATTCAATCTAAAGAAGACAAAACAGATAAACATAAACACAAAAAAATACATATATAGGGGTGAGCTAAAGTAGGTATATAGCTGTGAGTACACAAAACAGAGCCTATTCGTGTATTACTATGTATTACTGTATTGTGTGTTTAGAACTGTAAACCTACATTTGTCTACCCCTGCATATGTAAACTGTGATAAGTGTAGAAAAGGAAGAGAACAGGTGGCTGGAAAAATGATAAGCGGGGCCACGATCTGACTTAGGAGGGGTCAGGGAAGGCCTCTGATGGAGCGACAACACAGGTCAAAGAGGAACAAAAGGGAAGAGTCTCTGAAGCTGTAAAACTTTAAGTGGCTGTAGACTAACATAAGTGAAGGAAGAAGTGATGGGGAAAAGACTGGGCTGCAGAGGTAGGCAAGTCATGCAAGGGGCCTCTTAAGTTAGGGAGAGGATTTTGAATTTTATTCTGTGTATGACTGGAAACCAATAACTTTTTTTGTAATTTCAATTGCGGTTATTTTTAATAGGTAACTCTGGCATCATGCCAGGGCCATAGTTTATTGAATGATAACTCTCCCTCCCTCTCCTTTGCTAGCCACCCAGTTCTCTCCAAGCTGCCTGTGTATGCCTCCGGAAATACTCTAGGCAGAAACCTGGGAATCCTTGAGTCTGTGCTATAAGACACCGAAAGTATTTTAAGCGGGGGAGCGAGGTCATCGGGTTTGTTTTAAGATCACCCAAACGCTGAAAGGGGACTGGCTCTTGGCATTTACAGCTACGCGCTCACCTATTTCACAAACCCCACTCTGCCTCGCATTCTCCATTTCTGCACGGGAGACTCCACTGGGCCCAGGGCCTCGTAAACGGCATTTCAGCAACGATCCCACGCTGGTTCCCACGCTGTGCTCCGGACAACTACCCCGCGCTCCTGCAGTTCTTCTGCCGCCGCTGCCATCTCCAGCCACATCTCCTACCCTGGAACTCCTTAGCTCGGCACCCAGCCTCAGAGTTCTAGTCTGTTTTAAACTGACTCCCAGCCAGATCAAACGCACCCCGCGGCCGGAAGATAGTGGCTGGCTCCCGGCTGCGAATGGGGCGGGTCCGAGCGGGGCCAAGATGGGGCGGGGACCAAGGCTGAGGGCGGGGTCAGGGTTGGGGGCGGAGCCGACGCCACCGTCTGCTGCGGAGCTTTCCAGAGCTCCTGGAGCGACCCTTCGGTGCGGTACCCAGGCCACCCACTTGCCAGTGAGTCCTCCTTGATCCCCACTTCTGCAAAGCCCCGAAGGTAAATCCTCCTAGGATCCGGGCAGTTTGAGCGCGAGGGAACCAACGACAGAGGCGGGCGGCTGGATGGCGGCGGAGGGAAAAGTCCCGCAGCGAGTTTCCCAAGAAAGCTGAACTTGCCCCAAGTTTCTTGTGCATCAGTTTGCACCCGGCGAAGAGGTGGAGGACTTTTTCCATGCGGGGGGTCAATGGGTGCGGGAGACGGGAGGAGGTAATTGGATTAATCCGTTTGGGCACAGCCCAGATTTCTGTGTCGGACTGCTCAGCGTGGTGGGCGCAGTTTCGCCGGAGAAAGAGCGGGTAAGTGACACGCAGTTTTGTCCAGCGCAGCAGCGGGTGACCGCCGGCTCAGAGCGCCCGTGTCTGCAAGGCGTGCCGGGTGGCCTGGAGTCAAAGTTCCATGACTCCTTTCCTCTTTAGGCAAGACTAACTGGGTACTGACCCTTGCGGGGCTCACCCCCGAGGCTTCGCTATGGACGGCGAGAGCGAAGTGAATTTTTCTAGCAACAGTTTAACCCCTTTGTGGCGGAGGCGGTCGACCCCTCAACCCCAGCTGCTGGGCCGGAGCAAGCCAAGACCTCAGTCTTACCAGAGTCCCAGCGGGTTGCTTATCACAGATTTCCCGGTGGAGGACCTAGGAACGCTTCCCGCGGCGCAGACTCCCGACCAGGTGCCCACCGTTTCGGATGGCAGGACGGTCCAGAGGAGCCCCCTACTTCTCTGCGCCCATCGGAAGGCAGTGACCAATGGGAGGACGGTCTCCCCGGAGTACAGGGCTGTCTCTCCTCGGCTCCGACGGCCCAAGTCACCCCAGACTCCCAAAGGGGCGTTGGGTGGCTCCCCGAAATCCGCAGCTAATGGTACAGTGACTTCGCCCGCGCCTCAGCGGCTGCGCCCCCCGCGGACTCCTAACGCATCCGCCCCCTGCAGCCCGGAGGGAGAGCGGCTCAGATTGATTGCCAGCCCCCTGCCTTCGCCCGCTGCTAATGGGTTTACCCCTAATATCGACTCCCCAGGCTCCCGTTTGCAATCCGGCCAGACACCTAAGGACTCTGCGCGGGCATCCTCGCCCCAGAATAAGGCTTTGGAACAAAAACTCCCCCTCCAAAGGCTGCCCTCAAAGGAGAACGAGCTCCCGGAGAATCCTTCAGTGGTTTTGAGCACAAACAGTCCTGCTGCCCTCAAAGTGGGGAAGCAGCAGATTATTCCTAAGAGCCTGGCCTCGGAAATTAAAATAAGTAAAAGTAACAGTCAGAATGTGGAGCCTCACAAGAGACTCCTAAAGGTGCGCAGCATGGTGGAGGGCCTTGGAGCGCCCCTGGGCCCCTCAGAAGACGAAGGCGAGGTCGAGAACGACCTGGACAGCCCTGGGTCCCTGCGGAGAGGCTTGAGGTCCACGTCCTATCGCAGGGCGGTGGTTAGTGGTGTTGATTTTGACAGTCCTACCACCTCGAAGAAGAAGAACAGAATGTCCCAGCCGGTTCTGAAAGCAGTGATGGAAGACAAGGAGAAGTTTTCCAGCCTTGGAAGGATAAAGGTAAGAGTGGTCAGGAGTGTCACATGTCGCTGACTAAGCCAGGCATTCACTAAGTCCAAAGTGAAGGTGTTGGGGTGGGGAGGAGGGGTGTAGAGGAAACCAGATGTTATTGTTCTTTTTAATTCTGTTGTTTGTTGACCAAGCCTGTGCTCATCTATCTCTTGGCCATTCTATTGCTGGCAGGCACAGCTCAGGTTAAGGCAGCTTTGTGGGAGGAAGTGAAATTCTTATCACTGTGTTAACTTGCTAAGCTCAGTCAAAATCTGGGAACAAATGGGAAAAAATACAGCAAATTAGGTATTGGCTGCGTGAGTCCTGAGCACTGACAAAACTAGTAAGCTGCAAAGGAAGTGGAGGGCAGGTCTGGATCTGCACTCTTGACTCTGGTCAAGCTGTCTGGTGCTCGTTCAGAGGTGTCAATCAATGGTTGCTGATATCCTTTGAGCTACTGCTTATTTTAACTATTTCCGTTAATTATTTAATTTTTTTGAGTGGTGATCGATTGCACACTGAATACTTCAGGTAATATGTGACTTTTAAAATTGGATGCCAGGATAACAAAAGGCATGAAAAAGAGTCTCTCATCTTTGTTGTTCCTTGTTTCTGTCAACTTGGCCTTTAGTTATAGTTTATTTCCATTTTGTGACTATTTATCCTTCAGTTTATTTAACAAATTGGTAGCTGAAAACTTCAGGTTCCAGCGAACTGTGCGTAAAGGCCTAAAAGCTGCACTTGGTAAAATATTGCCAAATATGACATAAAGAACTAGGGGAAACTAGAGAAGGGTTTTTTGGAGTGAGCATGTGCGGCCTTCTCCAGAAATGCGACGGATCTCAGTAATAGGGCAGAAATTCATTTTGGCAGCCACAGCTTTTCTTGATTAATCAGAGAACTGCAATCAGTCTATATAAATGTCACATATGTAAAACACAACCAAGCATTTTTTTATTTTAGATCCTGTTGCCTTAGAGAAATTACATAATGTTTTATGTCTCCCCTCCCACCCCCACCCCAGTCTGCAAGTATAGCAAAGTTCAGTTTTAACAGTGATGGTGAATCATGAGTAGTGAACCAGTGGGTCATTTGAGGATTCTCAAACCCTTTGACAGGCTGTGAAGGACATTGTACATTTTATTTCACTGTTTTAGTGAATTGTAGTAGTCGTATTAGTGAACCACTGCAGGGATCATCTGCGGTATGCTTTGGGAAATCTAATGAATGTAACAACAAAATAAGTACTTTTTCTTAAAATAGTTGTATTTTCTATTTGGCTCATTCATACATAGTTTGCTTTGCCTTTTCCTTTTTTGCTTTTCTTCTTTCTTAGAAAAAAATGCTGAAAGGACAAGGACCATTTGATGGGGAAGGTAAGCATTTTATTTTCCAGACTTTTATTACTGTTTCAATGTGGAATATCAATTATAAGTTGCAAACCAAATGCAGTAACAAAAACACTTAAGATAGGGAAAATGTCCAACTTCTCAAAATTATGCAGCACAAAGCTCTTCACTAAGCTAAATTTTCATCTAGTAATACCAGCAGTGAATAAATAGAATAGCTTTCTTTGTAAGCTGATAACTCTGTCAGCCAATGCCCTGGGATTTCTAATTCTTTCCCACTCTGGCTCCATCCCCACCTCCCTCAAGAAATGGAGAAAGAACAAGGGCAAGCCCTAGCTCTTTCGTTAAAAATTCTGAGTGTTTGGCCATTTAGATCTTAAGTCTTTGTTTTTTCCCCACAAAGACTTTAATACTCTTTCGCCCACTTTAGTATCATTTTTGACTTCCTGTTCCCTTATCAGGTTTCAGTTTGGGGGCTATCTAACTCTTCTGACCAATAGAAATATATTCCTCAGAATTTGTAACCCGCACAGTATTTTTGTTAAGGGTCTCAAAAACAAGAGCAGCCTCAACCAGGTGTTCAAACCCTAATCAGATTAGTGGGTTCTGTGTAAATAGGTGGGTCAAATGTCAGCCAACTGGAAAAGCATGAAGGGAGCAGCAGCCCCAGCTGCAACCCTTGCAGGGCTGGCCGAACGTGGTAGATGTGAAGGATAACACTTAAATTCTCCAGCTTCTAAAGAACAACGACAACAGGTATGCCCCTCTGTAAGCAATCTATGTTAAACCATCCAGAGTTACAAGACATAGAACCTTGGTGATTATAAACCATTTCTCTAAATAAACATCATCCACACTGGAGCATTGAAACATGACTGGTTTGTAAAATGTATTCATTGCACCAATCTTAGGAAACTTTCTGCAAGGAGAAGAAACCCGGGTGCAGTTTGCAGTTGGTTGGGATAAAGTCCTCCCCCGGATTTTACAGCCAAGGAAGCTGGGAGCTCAGAGAGGTTTAGTGCCCTGTCTCCTATCACAACGCAGCCAGCGCTGGCACAGAGGCTTGGCTCTCAGTCCACTTCGCTTCCTCTGGTACCACTTTCTGGCCATGAAGTGATCAGAGCATCCACCTACCATCTATTTACAGAGATGTTTTGCATCTTCTGGAATTTGACATTGACTCTGGGAGTTTTGCCTCAAAGGGTTAAAAATGTTGAGCTTTTCTTTTAAGTCAGAAGACAGGCCACCCCCAGACTAGATCACGCCCTTCTGTAACTAGTTTTACATGGTTTCCTCTTTGTAAGGAGCTGTTTCTGTGTACCCTCTCATCGCTTTTCAAATATAATCTAGAAATTCTTTTTCACATATACATACAAGAGGAATGCAGGATTCTTACAGTTAATCATGAACAAGAACGTAACTTGGGAGGTGGTACCGGAGTGGTGAGAACCTGTGAAGTTGGAGCTGGGGACCTAGGTTCCTGTCCTTCTGCTTTATTTCATCATTTGACTGATACTGAGCATGCATCTTCACCTCACCAAGGCTTGATTTTCTCATGTGTAAAATGAAGTTAATACTACTATTGCCAATGTTGTGGGAAAGGAGTGAGAAATCATTTCAACAGTGTATGCATGCGTTTCATGCCAACCACTAACTGCTTTCAAGGGTTCTAGAGGTGGGGAAAACTCAGTCTTTACCCTCGCTCTCTGTTTCACATACGTAGAGCAGTCAGAGACCAGTGGAGTCTTGCATAGCCTTCAGTATTCCTTTATCATAGTTATGTAGAACATGCAATAGTTGATGAGAGAAGAGGCAGATGCTTGCTCGCTTCAGTAGATGGAAAGGCATTGCAAACTCAGTGTGTCCCAAACCAAACCCCTAACCTTCCCTACTAACGCTGAATCTCTGCTGGCGTTCTCTTCTCCTACCTTCTAGTTGTGGGCCTTGCAGACCTAGGAAACACCCTGGCCACCTCCCTTTCTCTGAGCCCATACTCCAGTCCACTCCCAGTCCTTTCTGAGTTGCACAGCCCAAGATCCGTTATCTTTCACTGACCACTTCAGCAGCGTCCTCATTAGTCCCCTAAGTAGTTGATGTTTTGCTCCTGCAATCTAATCAAGTCATTCCTTTCAGTGGATCCCCACTGCAATCAGGATAAAATATAATCTTAACAGTGTGGAAGAAACTCGTTCCTTTTGTACTCAGGGTGAAAATTCAGTTCTTTAACATTGCTTGCAAAACTCTGCTTAATTCGGGCCATCTGGCTCATCTCCCTAAACTCACCTTGCACCCTTTGTCCTTAGGCATCCACACTCAGGCACGCCAACCTGCCTTTGTTTATCTGACCTACCGTATTTCCACTCCGGGCTCTTGAATATGCCTTTTCTTTTAGCCCTGTGCATCTCAGCTTGTGGAGCTTCGATTTTCCTCGCTGACAGCTCCCTGACCCCCCGACTAGATCACACCCTGCTGATGGTCTATTCTCAGCGCACCTATATAGAACTTGTTCGGTGTGTAGACATGTATTTGTGCAGGATCATTGTATCCTCGGTCCTACAATGACTTGCCTTCTCACTTGGAGAAAAATCAAACTTCTTCCAGTGGCATTGTGGCAAGGCCATGTGATCTGCCCTTTATTCGTCCCCAGTCTCCCATCTCCTGTACTTCCTCTCCCCTCCCTTGCTCTGTTCCAGCCACACAGGCCTCCATGCTGATTTGTACATGCGGACATACCAAGCAGACTCCCAGCCCGGGACCTTGTACTCGCTGTTCCCTTTGATGGGTTGCTCTTTCTGCACTTGTACAGGTGGCTTACTTTCTCACCTTTTTCAGGTCTTTGTTTAAATGTCACCTCGGTGAGGCCTTTGGAAACTGCCCTGTTTAAAATCTGCACGCCTCCCTTGTAACATCCCCCTCCTTTGCGTTCACTTTTCTCCATGACACTTACCAGCACATCTGACATGTTTTTAAGTTACTTGCTTATTTATTGTTACTCTCCCTTCGTTCCGATGTCAGCTCCGTGAAGATTGAGATTTTAGTCTTTTTTGTGTGTTGCTGTACCTCCACTGCGTAGCAATTATTGGCTTCTGGTAGGCATTTTCTAAATATTCATTGAATCAATAAATGAATGAGGAACTACTTTTCTCATTATAGCTCCTGAGGGCACACAAAGTGTCTTTTATTTTCTGTTTACTCCCATTCCTTGGCACATTGTAGACGCACCATAAGGGTTTGTGAAGCAGAGAAATGAATGGCGATGGCCTTTGAAGCAAAGGTGGGGTGTGGATTCCATTTAACCCAAGGAACAGTTTAACAGCTGTGGCTGCTCTTCATAGGTGGTGGACAGAGACATGGGAATGTTGCTTTCATTGGCATTGCATGTATGGGCCCCTCTCCTTCCTCAATGGGTGAATTTGGGACAGAGCTCTGTGAGTGAGACAATCACTTTTTGGTCATTGGAATACACTTCAGTGACAAAATCCATTTGTCTCTTTGTTTATTAAACTGGAGACCAAATGTTGTCTGCGTATGAATGTTTGTTTAGAACGGGGAGCGTAATGATAGGGTCAATTAGTGACAGGTAGGGTTTGTTTTTCTTGCAGAAAATGCTGTCCTGTACCAGAACTACAAAGAAAAGGCCCTGGACATCGACTCTGATGAGGAGTCCGAGCCCAAAGAGCAGAAGTCGGACGAAAAAATCGTGATTCAGCACAAGCCGCTGCGATCCACGTGGAGCCAGCTGTCCGCGGTGAGCGCTTACCTTCGTTTCTGTCTGCGGGGGTGAAAACCCCGAGTTGTGAAAATTGTGCTGGGAGGTGGTTTTAAATGTTTCTGCCAATGATCTTGCAACCCTAAGGATTAAGACTCTATTTCTTCGACTGTGAAATGTTTCTCAAAACTCCACAGGCGCATGTGAGAATAGCAGCTTCGGCACTTCTGATTAGGAAAATTCGGTTTGGTAAAGTGCAGTGCCTTGTGACTGAGGCACTGTAAACGTTGGAAACTCTTCCTATTCAGCATCTTCTTTTTTTTATATAGTGTATATGTAGTGATAACTTGATATATCCTGAACTTTGTCATAAGTGTGCCTATACATACATATGTGTGTTTACGTATGAATCTCTGTGCATGTTAGGGCGCTTGTTACAGTTCTTCCTTGGAAATTTCATTCGATATGGACACATTTGTATTCTCTTGAGGCTGATCAGTGAATGGTGTTCTGTTCCATCTTTCTCTGCACATCTTTTGTGTACGAGTGACTGACACTTTTGTCTTGATGAGTAATTTCTCCTCTTCGCATCAAACATTTTTTTTTTTTAGCTGTAATTGCTTTTCCTCCTGGCTTAACAAATGTCACAGTCTGTGCTTCCTTTACTTGCTGTGGGTTTGGGCGCAGCATTTGTAGGCATCTGATGCATTACCAAGTGGAAAGGAATTCCCACGGCTTGGGCTCGGGAGCGTTGCATCAAGAAACAAGCCAGCACACCTCTGTGAGTCCTTTGGCAATGTGGGAGCAGAGGCGATTCCCTCTTAAGCTGCACTGAGTGCTTTGCAGAGTCGGGGATCACAGGTATTTGGGAACCCAGCAGCATGAGAAAAGGCATTGTATATGTTGGAGCTCAGAAACGGGACCGTGGAGATGGGTCTGCGTTGAGGGCAGGGGTAACTCCTGGTTCAGGCTCTTCTCCCCTCTTCCATCCTGCATTGGAATTCATAGTCCGAGACACCAAGCCCTTTCTCCTTGTCTCCCTCCCACCCCCTAATTTGGTTCTAAGGAGGATCTATTCATTTCCAGTGTCTCCAAGGCGTGGTGCCCTGAGCATTAAGTCACAGATTAACGTGCCTGCAGACGCAGGACAAGCAGTGTGGGTGCGTGATGGTGGTGTGTGTGGGTGGGGAGTGGAGGAGCTGGGGTGAACAGACTTGCACTAATTGAGCACTGCCACTTAGCTCACACCAGTCCAGCATTGCCAGATCTTCCAATATTGAGAAAAAGGAATACAGAAATCCAGGTTTTTATGGTCATTATCCTAATTCAAGTTTTTTAAAAAATGTATGAGCCCAACAAAATATTTAGGAGTCTGACTTGCCTCCTATGCCAGTGGTTTGCAACTTCTGTGATGTTTGCATGTGGTGAGGTGGTAACACCTATCCACAGAACTGGCATATTGGTAGACTTATTCCTTAATCCAATGACCTCATGGCAGGTATACACCAAAGCAGGGACCTAGAAAAACTGGAGACAAGCCCCACAGAGGCCATGTGGGCACTAAATGGCTGTCATTCCATTGCTGGGACAGATCATTTGGTAGCAGATCCTCAAGAAGACACCTGTGGCTTTTCTTGAGTTCTCCCTTGGTGGCAACATCTGTGTTTGTTAGCACAGGCCTAAATCCTGCTCTTTTTCTCTGGACCCTAAACAGAAAGGCGTCTCATACACTTTGATCCCACTTAGTGTTAGTACTAGAAATTAGGCGGCCGTATTTACGCCTCCTGCAGTTGGGTTTCCATTTAGATTAACAAGGGCGCGTTAAACTAACACTGTTTAGTCCTTCAGTATAACTTCAAATATGCATAGGCATTTTATTTGGCAAAAGATAAATGTATCAATGCTCCTTTTGTTAACAATGTTGGTATCAAAAGACTATTGGGTAATAAAATGTAAAACTACAAAGAGGGTTCTAACTTTATTACGTATCTTGGATTTGAGTGTTCCCAGGACACCTGTGCTGGTATTTATTGTTTTGCTTGGCAATTACATGTAAGCAAAGTAGTGTGATTGGACTTTGACACCTCGGTGCTCAGGCACCAGCCTGCATTTTCTTTGTGGCCTTTGTGCCTCCTTTTCACATTTAAAACATTTTATTTTCATTTTTGTATTACAGAGTGTTGCAGACATGCAGAAAAATTAACAAAATATGTACGTGTGCTAGATTTCCTTACAGATTGAGCAAGTGTTAACGCACTTACTTCAGGCGGATCTGGTCACCCACCCTCCTCCCCATCACTTGTTGTCCTTCTGCCTCCCCGGGGGTAATCGCTGTCTTCGAGTCTCTTCTGTTCATCCCACATGGCTGGGCTTTCTGTCCACCAAAAAGATGCGAGCGGCCGTGGCTTTTAGGAAAGGAGATATTTTAACAGCAAAGAGCTGCCATTACTTGTTCAGAAGCCCAGCCGTTGGTTTGTTGAAGTTGCATTTAGGACCCTAGAGAGAGGAGGCTTCGGGAATTAGGAACAATGTCAAGATGTTTTCCAAAAGGATCGGGACCTTCACTTCTCTGTCTGATGCCGTGTCCCCGTCCCTCCCTGTAAAGGGGGTGGCGTGTTTGCAGCAGGTCTTGGAACGTGTCTTTTTCTGTGTGTGTGTGTCTTTGCATCACCTTTCCCGGCTTAGCTTTTCCTGTACCACATTAGGAGGGTAACCCCCACCGGTCTCACTGACACGAAACTCTCCTTCTAGCAACGCCTTGGTCCCAGAAAGAGAGTAGGACAGAGGGTTTCCTGGCAAAGGGTCAGGTCTCAAGTTGGCATCTGCCTTGATTTTCTATTTGGGAGGAGTGCATGTGAGTATTGGCTGCTGCTGATTGTTTTTATTTTCTGAGAATCTTTTATCTTTGTTGCAAACACCTGCCTGCCTCTTGGATGAAAGTGTTCTTACCGGTTGGCTGTAAGAAGAATTCAGTATTGGAAAGACTCGTCAGAGGTGCCGCAGCTGGCAGTCATTCATGGCTGTTCCATAAGGTCTTTAAGCCTTCAGTCTGCAGCGTCACTTGTATTACTCTGTTTGCTTGTGATATGTCTCCTTGGGCTTGATTAGATAGCCACGCAGGTGACAGGCGGTTCTGCCTTTACAGCCTCGGGACAGGTTTAACCTGTGGGTGTTGTGGTCACCTAGGAATGAGGGAGAATTAGAACTGCTTCAGAGGGGCCTTTCATGGGGCGGCAGTAGAATAAGGACAGTGTGGGTGCCACGGACGTCTCTGTCAGATTGAAGTGGTCACTGATGAACTTTTCAGCAGTGGCGGTTCTGCCAGCACGTTCTCCAGGCAGAGGTGGGACGTTCTCTCAGAGAGAGGAACACGACCTGGGCTCCTCATGAGGTGGGGGCGGGCGCACTCTTCCTCCACTGGATTGTCAGAGAATGTAGATCTATTCTTTTTTTTTTATCCTCACCCAAGGACACACTTATTGATTTTAGAGAGAGAGGGGAAGGGAGGGAGAGAAACTTCGATGTGAGAGAGAAACCTCAATCCGTTGCCTCCTGTACACGCCCCAGCTGGAGACTGAACCTGCAACCCAGGCATGTGTCCTGACTGGGAGTCTGACCTACAACCTTTTGGTTTACGGGACAATGCTCCAACCAACTGAGCCACACCAGCCGGGGCATAGATCTGTTCTTAATTGGAAATATGTACAGGATTTCTTCATTCGGCAGAGTATAGCTTTGTGTCGCTCTTCAGGATCTGGGAAACACTAACATGAGAGATTATTTAAATGATTATGGTTCCCAGTTTTTGCTTGGTCATAAGTGAAAAGGATTTGAGGTTTTGAACTTGAAAAGGCTTTTGTGATCTTTAGAGATCTATAAACAGCGATGAGGAACCTGCCACACACATAGGCGAATTGCTCAGCAACTCACCGAAAACAGCAGTGTGAATAGTAAGCCCAGAGTTCCTGGATCTCTGAGAAAACCTTGTGGATTTGAAGAAAAATATGGATTGTACTGTCTCTCTGGGGTGGAACGTGAAGTACTTGTTAGGATCCGTGCCAGGTGTGTAGCAGCTGAGACCTGGATGCAAAGTGAGCTTCAAGTTGTTCAGGGTTCACCCTTTAATGGCATCCTGGAAGCAGTTAAGTATTGCAGAAAATAAAAGATATATCTTGACTGAAGTCTGTTTTTGCTTTTCATCAAAGCCTCCCCCGCCTCCCCCCACCATGCACTGTACATTCACCAAAAAATGACAGTTGCAAAACCAGTGTTTGTTTTGTTAAGTTCGGTGACGGCACCAAAGCCACACTCACCAGCCGTACTTTGACCCCGTCTCTTCGCCATGGTGCGTGTTTGCGTAATTTCCATCACCTTGACATGCCTGCTGCTTTTGAAAAGGGAGCTCAGGCTCCAGAGGCAAAAACAAGCGCACGGGCAAACTTTCCACTGAATCCAACACCTAATATAGTCATCTCTGCTGTGCTCCGCATCGGTGCTTGCTGACAGGTGGATTCATCCGTCATCTTAAATCACTTCGAGGACTCCTTCAATTCAAACAATTTCAAACTCTTTATTCAGGAACTGGTTTTATATTTTCATCAGAGTATTTGCTTAGTTGTGCTTAGTGTGGCTAAGACGTTCGTGGGAGACCCAGAATTAGGATGTGAGCCTCTCCAGGGCTGGGCTTGGCTCTTAAGGCACGCAGCCTGTCCCCGGACAGCTTTCCGAGCTGCCGAACGAGAAAGGACGATTTGAAGAATGGCAGTTTTATGATAAATATAATTTCATTCACTTGACAGTGTAACAGACATGTTGGAGTCTCAGCAGTTCGACTGATAGAACTTGATCTTTTTGAATTACACTGTTTAGTTGAAATGTATACTTTTTCTACTAAAAAGCAGAGCTCAGCAGATGTAATAAATCTATATGTTGTCTTGTTTGCAGAAATGCTTAATGCATTTAGAGGTCATAGAAAGTTTCATTCTTTTTTCCCTAAATTTTCACACTTGTCTGAAATAATTTTCAGTTGCTCAGTAACTTGCTGCTTAAATAATCTCTTGAGTCATATAATTTTTCCATGTATGTTTTTGCAAGATATCAGTCATAAAAGTACTTTTTTACCTTAGATGGTGATCAATACCTTTTACCGTTTTTTTCCTTTGTGTTTAAAAAATAGAGAAGCATTCTCACTTTTCATGTCTGACTTACTTAGAGTATTCATTGTGTAAACAGTGAACGCTTTAGAAACATATTCGTCCACACTTCTAAGTTGAACAGCTTTTTTATAAACAGAAATAGAGTTCCATGTGCCCAGACCTGAGACCCTAAGCAGGGGTCCTATTCCAGCTCCAAGGCTGGAGCCGGGGGCCGGCTTAGCTTGGGCCAGGGCCTGAGCTCTGCATGCTTTTGCCATTTTAGTACATGTAGATTATAGCGTTCTTATAACACCTCTGAAAATTAATTTTGACTTATGTGAGCAATACATAGCACATTCTCCATGGCAAAAAGGGGATTTAAACATTTCAGATAAGACTAAAGTCTTACTGAGATCATATCTGTCATTTCAGTCCCTTTCCCCTTCTCTGGAGGCGATGCTGTTCTCAGTCTGCTAACAGCCGTCTCCAAATCCACATGTGTACATTAAAAAAAAAAAAAAGATTGTGTGTGCGTGTTTATATAAATAATATGCTTTGTAGATTTCATAACTTGCTTTTTTACTGAATGATGTGTCTTACAAACCATTTTATGTCTATACATGATGATCTTTAGTGTTCTTTCTAACCGCTACGTTATTCTATAGGATGGATATGCATTTCGCCGTCTTTCCTTCTGGGGTAGGGAGGGTGCTTGTATGTGCTTTGAGAATCTAATTAAATCTATGAGCCCTGCGCCTTCTCTTTAGAAAAATGAACGCACAAGTATTGGTGTAAATATTTGTGTGTAATTTTTGCTTTTTCCTTTCAGTTTGTGGGCAGTTACTTTCTTGACCATCTCCAAATATTGGGAGCACCTTACCGTCCATGCCAAGTGCAGCTTTCACGTTGTTCATGGTGTTTAGAAGTCTCTCTGAGTGTTCGCAGTGTTGAAACTTGAACTGTATAACCCATCCGAATAATGTATATGGGTTAAGAACAAAACTACTCTGGTTGGAGCTGAGTAATTAAAGAGCAACTCAGGGTAGACATGCCAATATTTGTGTTACCAATTCTCCCTGGAGAACAATGGATGTGAAAATGCGGAGGTGTGTGCGCCAGGCCCTGAAGGGAAGGCGGAAGCAGAGGACACAGGTGCTCCGAGAAAGTGGGAGGAGTTGAGCGCAGGGATATTTACTTTTGGTTGGCATAACTACAAAAGGAGCGTTTGAGCCAGACAACTAGACATGGGACCCAGACAGAGACGGTCTTTGTGTTCCATCGAGCAGCAAATTGAGGAGCGATTCCTTCATTTACGTAGTCTTTATATGGAGGGCCTGCCTGACACCAGGCCCTGTCCTGGCCACTGGACATGGAGCAAAAACAGACTCCACCTTGCTTTCTTGTTGTTACGGACATCCTGCATGGCAGGACAGCCATCCCATAGTAAATGCAGAATCACCGCGGTGCTAATGCCATGAAGGACATGCTTGTGCTGCTCGAGACCCTGTGGGCGAGGGCCCCTGTCTGGGCAAGGTGCTGTCAGTCTGTCAGCTGAAGAAAAGTGGCAAAGGAAGTGATAAGAGCTGCCATCTCGGGAGAGCTCAGACAGGTGTCTGGGCAAAGCTGGGGGGCTGGGGGCTGCAGGCTGTGGGCAGGGTGGAGGCGCCCCAGGCAGAGAAAACATCACAGACATGGACCCTTGTGGACCCTTTGGGGCAATGGTGAGTTAGAACAAAGTCAGTGCAGTGGAAGCTGCTTGATCTGCTTTGTGGGCTCCTCTCCTTTCCTCTGATCTCTTAAATTTTGGAGGCTCCCTAGTCTCCCTCCTTGGGCTGTTTCTCTCATCTGTACTTACCTGGTGGTCCCATCCAATCATGTGGTGTTAAATACATCATATGCTCTGATGACTTCCAAGTTTCTATCTCTAGATGGGAACTTTCCTTGAACTTGAGATAAGGATATCCAGCTTCTTTTCCAGCACCTACACGGCATCTCAAAGTTAACCTGTCCAAAAGTGTGCTTTTGACCACTCCCTTCCCTCCCACACAAACCTGCTTCTCCCACAGTGTCCTTTTTTTCTTTGTAGCAAATAACAACTCCATTTCTCCAATTGCAGAGATCAAAAACCTTGGAGCTATGCCTCACTCTCCACTTTCTCCCGTAACCTACTTAAAATTAGGCACAAAGCCTGTTGCCTTGACCTTCAGAACAGGGCCACTCTGCCGCTGCCTCCCTGTGCAGCACAGGAGTGGATTACCCCCACTTGCTTCCCAGATCCCTCCTCCGTCTATCTGTGTCCCTTTTAGTCCCTTTTCTGTATGGCAGCTGTATAGGTATATTGTTGATTTGCGAGCCTGTTAAAATACGCTGAGATACTGTCTTTGCATTCTGAACCCGCAAGTGATTTCTCTCCACTCAAAAGAGTAAAGTCCAAGGCTTGCAGGGGCTTCAGTGGTTGTGCGATTTGGCCCCGGGTTATCGTTCTGGACTTATACCCTGCCTTTCTGTCTTGCTTGCTGCTAGTCACACTGATGTTCTCCAAATACCAGATGTTCTCTGCCGCAGGGCCTTTGCATTTGCTTTCTTCTCAGCTTATAATAGCTCTTCTTCAGAGAGCCGCATGGCTTTCTCCCTCACACCCCCTCAGCACACCCCTTCCTCTCTGTGGCACTTCCCCCTCCAGCACACTATAGGATCTACTTTTTTGTTGTTCATTGTCCATCTGTTCCCACTGGAGTGAAAGCTGCATGAAGGCAGAGATTTTTGTCCGTCTTGTTTCCTGTTGTATCCCTGACACATGACAGTGCCTGACTTACAGGAGGCATGCAGTAAATATTCAGTGAACTCACAAAAGAATGCGTGAGTGAATAAAGGCAGAGACCTAATCCCACAAGTGAACACAACAGAAAGTTACTCAGCAGTAAAAGCAACCAGGAAGTTTCCCATTTAGGGGCCATTCAGAAGCTATTTCTAATTTTTATTGTAAAAGAATAATTCTTGATGTTTTTTGGCTATATCCTGGATTTAACAGATGTCTTTGAAATGTTGGGGAACTCGGCATCGGCATAGTTTAAAACTATGTTAGCCCATTGCAGGTATTTGCATGCTATGAAATCAAATTAAGTGAAAACCTCGTTCCCCCATTGGGGTGTCTTTTGGGGACTTGGAGGGGTGCATTCAAGAATAATAGCAATCTGCCCAGCTGGTGTAGCTCAGTGGATTGAGCGCGGGCTGGGAACCAGAGGGTCCCGGTTCGATTCCCAGTCAGGGCACATGCCTGGGTTGCAGGCCAGGTCCCCAGTGAGGGCCATGTGAGAGGCAACCATACAGTGTTCTTCCTCCCTCCCTTCTCCTCTCTCTGAAAATAAATAAATAAAATCTTTAAAAAAGAATAGCATTCAAAAAATTATTTAAAAAAAAAAGAATAATAGCAATCTGTGGGAATACAGTGTAACTAGGTAAAAGGAGGAAGGCTCAGTTACTTTGAGGGGTTCTGAATAACTGTGGGGAAAGTCTCTTTACTACCGAGCTTTTGGATGGTAGAAATCATCAATCAGATTCTTGTATTTGTCCTTTTGACCTTAAGATGTCCCCTTGTGGCATCTCGTCCCTTAGTCCAATGATAGGGCTGTTTCTCAGGGCCACATCCACACAGTGATTTGTTTTCATAATGACTAGACAAGTCATCAGCATCAAAATTACTGGTGAAGTTTTCTAGCTGGAACTAACGCTGAGAAATGTGTTTCTCAAATTTTGTTGATTTATCCAGAGTACTTACAGCCTGTCGATTATCTGCACGATTAGTCTGCACTCGAATGTCTTAAGAGTATTATGGTATTTATTATCTGTGTGGGTGTTATTTGGGGAGATAAGGCCGATAGAGCCAGAGGACAGCATCTGCCGAAGGAAGTGTTGTTGCCAGGGAAAGGAAATTGCAGATTATTTTCCCCTTCGGTGTAGGAGATAAACTGCCACCCCTGCAACTGCAATAACACAAACATTGGAGCAGTTCCCGCTCTGGGTGGCAGGAAACCCTGCTTCGGGCAGAGGGAGGTACAGAGGAGCATGTTGTTGTCTGAGGAACTGAGCGACACAGTCCTGACACCTGCCTGGAGATACCGAGCAGGAGAGCTGTAGCTCTGGGACCTGCCCTTGGGTCATAGTGGTATTCATTTGTTTACATGCAGGTAAATTATTGACCAAATATTTGCAGAGGCCTTACCAGGTACTTTGCTAGATTCTTTCACTGAAGTTTATATAGTCCTCGTGACAGTAACACGAGAATGAATCCTGTTTCTCTGCCTGTTTTATATCTAGGCAGCTGACATTCTGAGATGTTCAATATGGTTACTCTCTTACTGTTTTTTATAAGGGCCTCGATATTACCTGGGGCAGAGCCTCTCAAATTTCCCCATATAGTGGATACACGTGCCTAGGGCTTTGGAAGAGCCGGAACCATATTTCCCTCTGATGCTTGGCCAGCGACATATCGTGACTCAGTGACTATCTGCCTGTTGGCTCTCTTCTCATGAAGTGGCTTATCTTTTCTCTTTACTGTGTCTGTCTTTTCTCCTGAAAGCTCCTGCATACTTGGATTTCTGAGTTCTTGTAACTTAGCCTTGAGGTTCCCCAATACCACCCTCCCCCCCATCATGCTATCCTTTCGGTTTTCATATGTAACTACCCTATTCAAATTCTTGAGAGAATCACTTTGGATCATATTGGCTCAGCCACTTTCCCTCCAATTAATAGATAGGTCACTTTCTTGCCACTTGGCCTGGTGCCTAACTAGCTCTCGTCCGGTCAGCTTTGGCCTCCACGATGCATTACAGTGAGATGTGTGACCGCTCTGGGCTTTCTTTGGCAGCTGCTGGGCACAGAACAGCTTTTCTTGCAAGAGCCTGTGAGGGCGTTAAGTGACAAGACGGATGTGGCTAAGGTAAATCCACATGTGGTGGAGCTGATGTGGCGACCACGTATCCGTGGCCTGACACAATGAGAAACGCACTTTACCTTGGAGCCCTGTGTGTGTGTGTGTGTGTGTGTGTGCACGAGTGTGTGTCTCGAACAAAAGCTCAACGGAGCAGAAGATATCTCTGCTACATGCAGTCCACTATGGTATTTTCTGTTTTATTACATTTAAATAGATGAAGTTCTGAAATGTATGACTTTATCCTCCATTCAGGAAGAGCGCAGAACCTGTAGTCTGAAACACGCTGGTAGTCTGACTGTGCCACGCGGTCGTCTTTCACCGCATCATCGGGGGCGGGGCAGACCAGACACGCCCAACACCCACTACCTGCACGGCAGGTCTTCGATGCTGGCTGGGGGACAATAGAAACGAAATGTCTAAATGATGTTTTTGAAAGAATGTAGGACATCATGTCAAAATGAGTGACACCAACGTCAGAGAACTGTTAAGGTCGGGATATTTCTTTCTAGAAAGTGTGACCAAAACTTGGCGGGCTAGATGGGAAACAAAAGCAGCAGACATGGAGCCTGTGGCTCAGATGAAGTTCGGCTGTCGGGAAATGGAATGCTCATTCTGTGCCTATCTCTCAGATCTCCTCCATACGATAAGATCACTCCTGCCACTGAAACCGCCACAGGCTTTGTAAATCCCACAGAAAGCATTGGTCCACTTTACTGCTCATTTTTCTGGAACAGTTTTTGCACAAGTTAGATTTTTATTGCAAATCTAAGAAATTAACTTCAGGATCGGTGTCGTTCTAAGGAACTTACCGGTTTGGAGTTGACCATTCCTGTCCACCTGTCGCCTTGCAGAAATAACAAACAAAAATAACATAGCGTTTAACGTCTTGGTGGCATCACCTTCACAAACCAGTGTGGTCCTCTGCACGAGGAGCCCCTCTGACCTGCATGGTCAGCCCCGTCTCGAGTCACACCTTCACCGTGTGCAGTGGCGTCATGCTCCGTGACACCGACGCCAGCCCAGGCCGCCTCCGCGCGCTCTCGCGCTTGGCCACCTGCCTGTTATCACTCGCTTTCAACACTGCCTCGTGAGCTCTGCTTGGTTTGGGCTTGACTGGGACCTTTCTTTCTTAGTCCCTCCCTTCACCTTGGTCACTTCATTTCTTTCACCGGCTGCGATCACGTCTGGTTTCCCTAACCTTGCTTGTGGGCAGCAACAAAGAAGTGCAGGTCTGGTTGGCAGCCTTAGCAATTTCATCTCTCTTCCCATCTCGTTTTATTGTTTTTGAGAGAGGACATTGAAACCTATTTTAGTTTTTATTAAAAATGTTGCTTTAGTTACAAAGCCAAGGCATGGTCATTATAAAAAAATCAAAAAGTACCAATAGCAAAAGAGAACAAAATAAAAATTGGTTGACTCCCCTCCCCCATATCGCCATTTGGGTATATAACTTTTCAAACCATTTAAAAAAATGTACGTACGAGTTTTCTTCTCTGTTGAGCAAAAAACCATAAGTAATAAAATAACATTGTCTTGCCACTCGTATTTTCCCCTTAGCAGTGTTCTAAATGCAGCAGTCATCCGACCTGCTGTTTTGTAACCCATTTTTCTCTTTTTCAACAATGCTGTGAATGACCTTCTGCATCATTAAACTCTCTTCCACAACAACCTTTTGAAGAGCCTGTATTGTATTTCATCAAGGAGGCGGATATTTGGTTCTTTTAACCAATTCCCCGTTGTTAGTTATGAGTTTGTTCCTAGTTTTCCAATTTCAAAATTAAAAATGCACTTCCGTCATTGCGTGTGGTGTGAGTGCGGCTGCTGCCCCTGCACGTGCTGTGCGCGTCTGAGTTCGTTAAAACAGGAGTTGACCTGCACAGTCAAAAAAACTCAAAATAATCCAAATTTAAAGCTGATTAGGTTCTTTAAGCCCATTGTTTTTTTTAAATAATTACTTTATTGTTTTTCAATTACTGTTTTTTTAATCAGAGTAATACAAATGCATTCTTCTTATTACAGACTTAACTGTAAGAGTGCAGACCGCCATCTGCTCTGACTTTCCTGCTGTTCCCAGTCCCCTCCATCGCTATCCACTGTTAATGTCGGTCTGCTGCTCAGTGTTTTATTAAATATTCCTTTGTAAACGTGCTCCTCTTTTATGAAGTAATTTTGTAAAATCGCCTTTTCCCCCAGAGTCATCTTCCCTTTCGTCCTTTTTACTTTTGTGCCATTAGCTTTTGATATATTTTTTTTACTTCATTTTCTCCTCTTCAGTGTTGATAGATGAAGGAGACCATCTCTTGCCCAAGTGGAGGATAGAGAATGAATAAGTTTGGGTCCAGGCTCTGTAGCCCACAGGGGAATGAAGGCCAGCTGGTCAGAGCCACAAGTCAGAGACAGGCATTCCTTTAGTGGGAGAAATGTCAAGACTAAGCAGCCAATTCAGTCACCAGGCCGCCCCACCGACAGCTTAGCTTTCACTGCAGCAGAAGCAGGAATCCGGTGAGAGATGCTGTTTCTGGGGCATCCGGCTGGAGGATCCTGGTTTAGGGGAAGCATAGCTGCAGATCGCAACTCTGGGAAATTCAGGAGTGTTCAAGAAGGCCCTGTGCTGTGGGGTTAAGGGCTCAGCCTTTGAGGACAAGCAGGCAGGCCTGTGTTTGAATCCCAGCTTTGTTCCTTCATCAGGGCTAATGACTTATCTAATTCTGTTGCCTTCCTTGCAGAGTTATGAGGTTTAGAAGTTACAAGGATCTGGTGCATGGCAAGCATTTGATGCGGTAGTTTGGGAAATAAATGAAGGATGAACAAGAACTCTGAATCAGGAGTTGGCTAGATAGGGATAGCTAGCTAGTGAGGCTGGCTGCAGTGAAGTAATGCACGCCTACCTCCTAAATTGTACAGAGCACAGCAGTTTATTTTTGTATGTCTAATTACCTATCTGTTTGTGGTTTGTATTCTCAGCCTCTTATCTGTATTGAAATGATCTGAGTTCATGCAGGAATCCTGGCTCTGTCTGCAGAGGGTGACGCAGGCCACAGGGGAGCAAAGGCCTCAAGCCCTGGCCTGCCCTCTTGAGTTTGCCATCATTTTAGTAGACCTGAGACTCCCTGGAGGGAGGGCAGAGAGGAGACCTGAGAGGCTTGCTGTTTCCTGAGATCCAAGAACTTTGGTGAGGATTATAGGATTAAGGTCAACCACAGTTGATCGGAGAGGAGATCAGTTTTTTTGAACAAAAATGAGTTGGGAGGTTCCTAGCATGTTACTTGATATGTTTTCAAATTAAGCATATGATTTTATTAAATGGGCCATTATCTTCTACCTCTCATAAAAAAAAAAAAGTATTCTATCTAGTTTCCCACCTTCCTTAAAAATATGAACCCATCTTGACCTTTATCTGATCCTTGGTTCTACAGGTCTCTGGTTTTTGAGATGGATGTTGTGTGGAGGCTCTTAGCTTAGTGATATCTCAGGACCTTTCTCCTGGACCAGGCGGGAGAGAGCCTGAGGGGCCTGCTACAGAGGATGTGAGTTCTGGACCCTGGAAGATTTTTCTAGGTGGGAACTTCGAACACACTCTGAAAGAGCTGCTGTTCCTGTGAATTTTCCATGGAAGAACTCAGGCTCCTTTGTAATTCAGGAACTACTGGGGTTGTGTTAAGTCTGTAGGAAAGACCTGAGAGAGATGGTGTCCTGCGGTTTAATTTTGCTGTGTGATTCATTCTCTTCCCACGTGAGCTTTAAAGAACAGAAGCTGGTGAATAGGAAATGACCGAGAAGCATGAATAACCAGCTGATGTGCAGCAAATGGGTAAACTCAGGCAAAGTATAAAGGTCTTAGCTCAGATGGGTGGTCAGTGTACGCTAGTGCTTGATGGAGCCCAAGTGATCTTGGATTTTAAATTTCTGATCTAATTTTTCACTGGTTACATTTTGGGCCCTTTTTGATCGGTCAGTCTTTTGGGGCCCTTCCATCTGGTCTCCCTGGCTGGAGGGGAAAAATAAAAGGAACGTGAGCCCATTTTTTCTGAAAACAATAGCAAGTCTTGGTGGGCCTGAGAACTTACCCTAGTTACCCTGGTTAACCGAGAGACTGGTATTATTAAGTTTGGTTCTCTCCATATCATCTGCACGGTCCTGCAGACGGGCTATGCCAAAGTGGCAATGCTGGGCCTCTGTCTGGGCCTTAGAGAACTCGACTCATGCCTGTTCCAGTCGGTGGAGTAAAGGCCACGGAATGCTGCCCCACGTTTATGGATGTCCTGACACATCCTGTGAAGATGCCTGTAACTGGTTGGGTGTAGGAGAGTCATCTGAGAAAGTCAGACTTGCAAGCTGTCAAGAAGGATACTGGCATGAACTTTAGATCTAAGCATCTAGAAATTAACCGCTGGGTCTATGGGGAGTTTACTGTTTTCTAAATTTCAAAAACTATATGTCTTGGGTCTAACTAGACATACGTGGAGTATCTTATACTGTTCTTTATGAGATTCTGCTAATTGTTCACTTCTGTCTCATTTGGACGTGGACCATGTATCAGTTACAAAAGTCGTAGGTGAAGAATTTCAATACCTATACAAGAGTAAAAGTCTAATTACGATTTTAAAACTGTTATAGTATTACTGAGTTCTCTGCATTTGCTTTCTTGATGAGCCACATACATACATTCATAATTTTTTTTAACTTAGGTCAGAATTGTGGTCTTGAGCTATAATTCTGTTGTTTTATTTGAATTAATTTTTATCCATTTAAAATGTTGAAGGTATTGACATGCATTCATATTTTCTCCCTGGAGTCTAGAATCTACCATGGCAAGATTGAAACCGTTTAGTGTGTTGCTTACAGCCCAAAATTGAATTTAGTTCTTAGTGTTTTATTAAACTACTTTTGCTGTTCTACTTACTGATGACATAGTTGAATAAAAAAATTAAACTAGGACAAGGCAGTGAGGAATAAGGAAGTTCTAGCATGGTCAGAAGAGACCTTCGAAGGAGTGTTGCTTTGAAGGAGTGTTTGTACTCAGCCAGCGCTACCAATATAAAATATATATTTTAAAAAAGGAGGCTGGACAGTTTTAAGTTTTCATTTAGATAGCAAAATAGCAATCAGCTCTAGAAGCTTATATATTATTTTTTTTCTTTTCTGTACCTGGAAACAAGGGGAACACTTGAAAAAATGTTATGAACATAACATTTTAGATTCTTTTAGCAAAGATGTGCAAACTGCAAATAGCATGTAAGTTTTAATTTGTAGGTATAAACATATGTTTTACCCTTTTTTTTAAATACAAAAAAATGTCTGGACCTTCCAGTGATTTTCCTTTAGTTCACTCATATGGTCACTGTTTTTGAATTAGTAAATGTCCAGAAATAGTTTCTATTAAACACTTGTCACAGTCTCTTTTCTCCTTCCTTGTTCCTTTCTGGTTGATATTTGCTCCTATTTTTTATTTTTCTTTTAATTTTCACTTTTCTGCCTTCTGAGCCTTGGTGGGGCCCTCTTTTTATATCAGTCTCTCCCTCTTTCTCTGCTTTAATTTCTCTGGACTCCGAAGTCTCTGCAGTCATCCTGCCTGCTCTTGACCTTCCACCTGCAGGCACCTGTTCTCAGGAACTACGTAATTCAGAGTTGCACGGGGAAGGAGTTCTCAGGTGGACAAAACGATCCTTCTAGGCTGTGGAGGAGGAACCTGTCCAGCTGGCCTGGGAGGGTATGAAGGGCTGAGACAGAAGGACAGGCCCTGGAGCAGTGGTGTGGCCGCCAGCCAGGAGGAACTGGTTTGTCATAAGTTCCCCAGAGCAAAAGTTCATGTTCCCCGAATGTATTGCACTTCAGTTTTCTTATGATCCAATAATGTTTTCTGCAATGGTGTTTTGTTTGTTTGTTTGTTTGTTTTCTGTGACAGTAGTTTTGTACAGGCTGCTGGTTTCTTACTGATGACTTTTTGGTTAAAGGAATATTTCATCATTTCTTGATTAGTATTAAGGAAAGACGTAATTCTGTACATTAGTACCTTGCCTTTTTCAAAGCTACCTTCTCCTCCCGCTCAAAAGCAACTACTTTAGATGGGGATCGTTTTGCTTTGTTTTGTTTTTATGCTCAGCTGAAGTACTCTCCATCTGTCAGCGAACTAGCTGTCACCTGTCTAGGTCTCGACGCCCACGTTTCGTTCTCTTCCCCTTAAGAGTTCCGGGTCTGAACTCATTAGTAGTTTGGATGCAGATGGCAGTGGCGTGGAAATGCTTGCTGATGACCTCACCTGCGGAGATTGTGGGCATGGAGCCTGGATATCCATCTGCCCGGACTCTGTGTCAGGCAGGAAATCCTGTGAAATTCTTGTTCAGGGTTCACCAAGTGGGAGAAGCTCTGAACCGTTTCCTGCTGAGTAGTCTTCCCCCTTGCTTGTCTGTGTGAAGGAGCATTTTTAGCCATGCATTCTTGCTGACAGGCTGACCCAGGGTCGGGGCGGTGGGTAAAGCTAAGAACATTCCATGACACGGGTGGATGAAATAAAACACATGGATGCTTGGTACAGAGACCTGGCATGAGAAGGAGTCTCCCCCAACCCTAGAAATGGGGGGGCTGTCATAGAGGGCAGGGGGAGGGGGACCCTAACCCATAGGATATCATGATAAAGAGCGTGAGCCCTGGAGTTGGACAGGCATGGATGCAGATTCTGGCTTTGCTGCCTACTTAGTGTGCGATCTTGGATCCTCAGCCTCAGTTGTGATCCTCATCTGTGAAGTGGGGATTAGGATAGTATCAACTTTCTAGAGATTTTATGAGGATTCAGTGAGAAAACAGGCGTAAAATTCTCGGCACATTTCCTGGCATACAGTAAATGTTCAGTAAATGATGGCTCATTTTAATATTGCTTCAGGACTCTATTCTTATACTGCTTTCTAACTTTTCCAAAAATTATGTTAAAGACAGTAACAAGTAATTGTCTTGGTTTCCATGATAGTACAATGTAGGGAGTGTCACACAGCCGTCTTCACACTAGGGTATTCATGGACTTCATGAACCCTACGCCTGGTGGACAGGAATCGATTGAAGCCTACCGTTTCCCAGGTCCTCAGCCTTCAGTTTCTCTCCTTCCTTAACTGAGACTGCGTCTGCAGTTACAGGTCTTTTTTCCAGCCTTCCCTTTCACAATTGCCCTTTGCTATGTCTTTAAAAAGATTGTATTTATTTATTTTTAGAGAGAGGGGAAGGGAAGGGAAAAAGATGGGGAGCGAAACATTGATTGGCTGCCTCTCGCACGCCCCCATCCAGGGACCTGGCCCGCAACCCAGGCCTGTGCCCTGACTGGGAATCGAACCAGTGACCTTTCTGATGATGCCCAACCCTCTGCGCCCCACCAGTCAGGGCTGCCCTTCGCCATTTTAGTAAAGAAAGGCATCTCTCTTGCCCATCTCAACTCTGACTGTGCTGTGTTTCCCGAAGGTGTCAGAGACCACTGGGGCACAAAATAAAAGGGGGTCATCGCAGCATGTTTTCACTGAAGTCTCCTTTAATTAACCCACCATAACCCACCCACCCATCTTTCTAAGAGTTGTATTCTCAGGGACATTTCACTCTTAAGGCTTACCATATTTTTTGGACTATAAGACACACCTAGGTTTTAGAGGAGGAAAATAGGAAAAAAAATTTTGAAGCAAAAAATGTGGTAAAAATGTGGGGCCTCCTGTGACGCCGTTCCACCGCCTCCCCCACCCCGCCCCCGCACGGCAGCGAGCCAGGTAAGCTACATTCGGACTATAAGACACACCTTATTTTCTTCTCAAATTAGAGGGAAGTACGTCTTATAGCCCGAAAAATACGGTAATTCACTGAAGTTGGAAGTCATTATGTTGTTTTGATCATAGGTTATTAAGGATATTTGTGGTGGTTGTATAGTCTATGAGAATCTCTTATCCTCAAAGCTCAATAGTCACAGGGAATTTCAGAAAATTACATTTAAAAACATACTTTTGCTTCCAAGTGTACTAGTAGGGCTAATAAGATACCATAACACACAGAATTACATTACAGTAGGAAATTTGAGGGGCAAAACTGACATAGGAATGTGATTTTAAGGAGAAAGAAGAATAGTGTAAAACACCAAACGCTAAGGGAAGCTTATTTATTTTTAAATGATTGATGGTGGATATCAGATCATTGTGGTTTTTACACTCCACTGAGTGCATTTGAAAGACCGTGGTAGCACACATGTGACATGTCTGGGTTGACAATCAGCAGGAAAATACATCTCTAAAGTCGTTTAACTTAGGATGAAAATCTGAGTTGTGACCTTAAAAACAAGTCCAGGAAAACATGGTGTTAAAAAAATCTACGAATAATAGGAAAAACCTGTGTTTGAAGACCTTTCTATTTTCTTGCTGTTAATATTGAACACAAGCGGGGGGGGGGCACTGTCTTTCTTGCTGCTCTTCTTTCTTTTAAGGGCAGGGTTTAATTGGGTGGCATTTTTATGTATGCCTTATCTTTTGCTAATTTAATCTTTACCTGGAAAACATGAATGTCTTTCACATGCTGGACTGAGTGCCAGGGGACGAGGTACCAGGTCCTGCCTCCCTGGAGTTCAGAGTTCAGAGTTCAGAGCTGTGACAGGAACTGCAGCAATCAAATAAAAACGCATGGTGATTGAGACAGCAATTGCACCGACTCCACTGGCGATACAGCTGCGCTACTCCAAGTGTGGTGCTGATGCCTTGGTTCCCGTAGGGACCGTTGCTTCTCCAAATCAGGGCACTGTCCTTATTTATCAAAACTAACTATGCTGAAAAGACTGCTGAAATCGGGGTAGAGGGGACTTTGTTTTCTTCTTTAATTTGGGTTTTTATAAAGAACATTGGTATTCCTTGGAATCTTTATGAAAAATGGTGTCAAAATTACGCTTTCATTTTATGATCCTGGACAGTAAACTCTCAGAGCAGTGGCTTCATTTCTTTATGATGAGATTTCTGCGTTTGTGATTTGGGAGATTAATTCGAGAAGTATTTTAGGAATGTCCAGAATTAAAACGAGAACGCATTGACTCAACCTAATAGGATAGAGTTCTACACGGTGGTCAGTTCTTCAGTGTGGAAGTATGCTCATTTATTCATGTGATTAAATATTATTTGAGAGGAATATGAGACCCCAACATTAACATGTACTGAGTTCAACATTTTTCATAAATCTCTCTTAACTTGTTTATGAATGGCAGAGCGTTATGCCTTACATAATAAAGAAACTGTTGAAGTGAATAATTTCAAAACTATTTTCCCCCCCAGGTGAAGAGAAATGGATTATCTCAGGCAGTCAGCCAGGAGGAAAGAAAGAGACAAGAGGTATGTTTCTTGCAAGCAGATGTGTTAGCGCTCTGAAGCGTGTGTGTGTCTCACCTACTGTGTGCACTTACTCAAATGTTTTCCTGTGCAAATGTAAAAAATGAATGCATGTATAAAAAGAATAAGGTGAGTTTTTTACAAAAGACATATGCGATCATTGTCAAATAAAAGTACACATAAGCCCTAGAAAAGAAAAAACTTAAAATATCCCAACGTTTACTTAAATAGCAAAGCACCCAGTTCACGTATTTAAACTGGAAGAAATATGTTGAAAAAATGAAACATTCTACCCTGGAACTGAAAAAGGATGTCAGCTGGTGAAAAACTGGTGAAATCTGAATAAAGTACATATATTTGTCTGTAGACAACATGTAACGGACCCTGGTTATAAACCATGCCCTGGTTAGGTGAAGCTGGGTGAAGGAAAACACAGGAACTCTGAACCCCCTTTGAGAGATTTTGGAAATCTAAAATGATATCAAAATAAGCTTTTACTTAATAAAAAATAAAACATAACAATAGGATTTCACAGCTTGAATTTAAATAACTGCAATTTAAGAAAGTTACTCATTATGATAATATTGTGAAATTAAAGCATTTTCCTGTCTTGTGCATATTATTATGTATAGACATATGCAGACATATATATACACATACATACATAAGTTTATACATATACATGCATATAAATGAAATCCACAAAGGTTATGAGGTATCCTTATTTCGTTGGCATGGAATAATACAAAAATATGTGTGTACATTATAGTGCCATTTTTTTAAGTTTAAATAAAAAGAATTGTATTTAACACTGGTATACCCATCACTGAGCAAATGTATTACATTTATAATTTTTTCTTCATATTTTTAAAAAAATTTTTAAATTTATTTTTAGAGAGAGGAGAAGGGAGGGAGCAAGAGAGGGAGAGAAACATCATGTGCGGTTGCCTCTCACATGCCCCCTACAGTGGACCTAGTGTGCAACCAAGGCATGTGCCCTGACTGGGAATTGAACCAGTGACCTTTTGGTTTGCAGTATGGTGCCCAGACCATTGAGACAACCAGTCAGGGCTCTTCATGTTTTTTAAAGTAAAGAAAATAAGGCTTTCAGTAAAGTCCTATATTCTCTTTCTCATTCCCATTCCCTTGTTCTTAACCCCAGAGGGAACCGTAGTTATGATTTAATATATATCTGTCCAATCCGTGTTTTTTAAATCATGTATTAAGTATATTTATATACATGTGACTTGTTTGTGTGTTAAAATGTAGATAAATGATATGATTCTGGACATATTTTTGGTTACTTTTTACATTTAACATTGTTTTTAAGATTTATATATGTTAATGCTTAATGAATAATCTAGATTATTCATTCAGACCACTATATGGTATTCCATTCTATAAATACCACCTTCTTAAAATCTGTCTTCCAAGTGATGGATAGTAGGTGATATGTTTTTTTCCCCTTTTTGTTAACATTGTGGTGTAAATAACGTTTCTCTCTCTTTGTGGACAAATTCAAGAGCTTCTCCAGAGGCCTAATTATGTTTGAACATTTCTGCTCTTTTAAACTTTTTCTATTTGAAGCTTTTTTTATTTCCATTATATTTTGAAAATGTTTACTCAGATTTGTGCTATAAAAAGTAATAACAGCACAAAATCTTACTTTATGGTTTCTTTTTATTCCTGCATAGCTATTTTCAGCAGGTGTAACCTGATTTGCTTTTAAGTAGTTGATGGATTTTTAGCAATTATTCCATTGAACTGATTATATTAAAGTTCCGCTTATTCATCTTTTCCTATGATCTATTCTGTGTGTTTCATTATATCTTTTAGTTCAAATAGTAGTATTTTGGGTTTGATTGTAAAAGCCTTTACTTTTGAAAATATTTTAAGTCACTCCAAGTCACCAGGTCCATCAATAACTTGAAATCCATTATTTTTGGCTAGGAAGTAACAGTTTTCTTTCGTTTGCATTACATTTCCTGGGTATAATTGTACCTATTGATGATTGTATATTGGAAATATACAAGATACAGTTTAAGTGAGACTCTGAATGGTCTTACTCTTTACTTTTTAGAATGTTATATCACTTAAATCCCTGAGCACAACAAAGACTAGACTAGCACATTTAAGTAAGACTCTCCTAAAAACTTATGGATGCTAAAATGGGAGGTGCGTATTGAGATTGGCACCACTGATCTGGCTTTCAAATCTGGCCCGCCCACCAGCAGCTGGGCATGCACCTGCCTCGCCTGCTCTGCTCCCACCCTGCCTTAGTAGCGGCACAGCAAGTTGTGGGAAGAGTCTCTGAGCCAAGGGCTTGCAGGGAGGAGCCCTGGAGGATGAGGTGATGACGGCAGAGTTACTAGGGAGGTCTCCAGGAAGGATATGAATCTCAGGCCTGCAAGGATGTTCACCACCCCTCCCTGAGGAGGAATTTTCCCAGTGTTGCCTTTCTTGGAGGCTCTGAAGCTTATTTTGTTACGGGGCTAGATGAATTCCTTACATAGGGTGTTGGTGTTCATCCACCTGTGTGGGTTGGCATTTCATCATTAATGAACGCTTATCAGGAAAACCACTGCGTGCCTGACACCAAGAGTTTCTGCAGAGGGTCCTTTGCTCCTTCTTGAGACACTGACAAGAGCAGAGATGGTGGCATGTTGAACAAACAGAATTGCTTTCAATTTGTTTATATGAAAGAATTCCTGTGGCTGGTAAGAGCCTTTTGAGGGAAGGTACAGTCAACTCTCTTATTACACCCAGAATATTTGCTGTTATTGACTGCAGATTATTCAGATGAAAACATAGGGAGAGAAAGGGCCTACAGAGCTGGACTGAAGGAATGTATTTGTGAGACATTTTCTCTGAATTCTGAATGATGCCTGTAAATCCGTACTGTCCCAGAGAAGCATGCTTTGAAAGCAGGGCCAGAGGAGTTGACCCCTAAGATTAATTAATGTCACACTGGGATTTTATCACCTGCCCTGTCTCTGTAACATGGATCCTCCCACGTGGCAAAGTATAACCTCCAGATGCAATCTCAAGTCATCCAAATGACTTCATTTTCTCATGTTTACGCTGAGGGCAGTGACTTTATATAAAGATAGTTTGGCAATACAGTTTTCTTAATGCTTACTTTTTTGTACTTTTCTTTTTTAATTTTTTAAATTTTATTTGTTTATTTTTAGAAAGAGGGAAAAGGGAGGAGAAAGAGAAGGAGAGAAACATCAATATACGATCGCCTCTCATGCACCCCTACTGGGGACCTGGCCGCCAAACCAGGCATGTGCTGGGACTGGAAATCAAGCCAGCAACCCTTTGGTGCGCAGGCTGGCACCCAGGCCACTGAGCCACACTACCCAAGGCTGTACTTTTCAAGATATTATATCACCCATATAGCAGAATTATGGGAGCTATATTTAGTTCTTCAATTAATAGAATTAACAATACATTTATCTTTCCTCCTTACCAGGCTATCTTTGAAGTTATATCCTCAGAACATTCATATCTACTCAGCTTGGAGATCTTGATACGGATGTTTAAAAATTCTAAGGAACTAAGTGATACAATGACCAAAACAGAGAGTCACCATCTCTTCTCCAATATTACAGACGTCTGTGAGGCAAGCAAGAAGTAAGTGCCCTTTAGTTTGCCTTTGGTCGTGCCAAGACACCATGTACGAGCACACCTGTGTTTTCCCAAAAGGAAGACATTTAGAGGCATGAAATCTCTGTCACTCATCATTGTACCATGCAAATGCAAAAATTATTTTTGTTTACATTTCCACATCCTTGTCTTTGTTCGTATATTATTTTTGCATATAAATATTATTTTTGAAATGCTGTTTTAGGGACCATAGTGGTTTCTATAGGTTTTCCGTATTTAACGTTTTGCAAGCGCTGTCAGGCGAGTTTTCGTGATCGTCTCTCATGAGTGCGGGAACTCAGTCGTACACCAGTGGGGAGCTCCTAGTGAACTGCTCGGCCTGCACTGCAACGATGTGCCAGAAGTGTAACAAAGTGAACCGTATGAAGTTACTATTTTGGGAGGTCAAAATGGATTGAATATTGGCAGTTTTATGTGGTTGGATCGAAGGTGGGTTTACTATAGAACTAATAAAGCTTAAGCTTCAAGGCTTCTTATAAGGGCACCTTTTAGATATTTGCTTTGTGCCCAATATTTTTGTAAATAGAGGGCCTTCAAATTGCACAGTCTCCAGCATGCACGAAAACTGGCTGTGTCCCTGGTGCGAGTATTCCTTGTGAATCTGGACGCTGCTCTTGTGTCACTTCGGGGCGGAGCCCAGTGGACAGTAGTGATACCGTGTTCATGTGTGTCTGCGGGCTCCGTCACTGTGTGCAGATGTGTCTTTCTTTTGAGCTACAGGATTGAACATCCATGCTGCACAAATTAGCGTGGGAGTTGAGGTGACCCCAGAGTGATGGCATTAGTGGTCAGATCACTGAGGTCTTCAAATATTTCATGATCGTGGCACAACTTCAGAAGCCAACTTCTGGCACAAGAAAAGATCCTGGCAACCTTGTTATTGACGTGGGTACTTACAATACATGTCCGGAGGAGCCGCCAGGCCTGGGGGAACAGTGGGCCTGTGGCGTGCGGGTGGTGGCCTGTGCCACAGCTTGGAAGTCCTCTTTCAGAAGCTGGGTTGTTGCTTGTGATCAACCCATTGGTCCTTTGGTACCAGTTTTGGCAGTTTTGGTCAGAGAAATGAAGATCTCTTTTCTCCCTTTAGTGAAGAGAGCAAAATAAGAGCTTTATATGGTGTCCCTGTTCAAAGGTATTTAGACTTCAAAGTGAGTCTCTTTCATTTTAACTTTACTTCGGTTGAATGAAAACAAAGCTTAGAGTTAGCTACATCACATAAAAAATTATTACTGTTTTGATGACTGTACATTGTAAGCCATGATTTTAATTAGAACATATTTTCTGAAAACCCTGGTGACACGTTTTTATTCCCCTGTGGAATTGTGTTTTCTATCCTGTGGCCGTCGGTCAGTGGCTGGCAGTGTGTAAGTGACCCAGAGAAAGCTTTTAGTAACTTCTGGTTATCGAATAACAACGGTTCTTCTTGCCCTGAGGATACTTCGGGTCCTTAAATCTTTGGGCCATGGCAGCCTGCCTGGAGCCAGCACGGTCCAGAAGGAGCCTGGGCTCCTGCAGTTATCCTGAGCCTGGGCTCCCTCTCCTATCCTGATTGGTTAACGTTAAGCAGGTTGCTACCTCTTCAGAGCGTTTCTCATCTATGAAGGGCGGATTAAAAAATCCATCATTGGTGAACCCCGAAATAAGTCATTTCATTTAAATTATAGATTTAAATTTTATTTTAATTTCAATTGTTAACAAAATTTAAATCATTTATGATTTTATTAAAAATGTTTCATTCCTATAGTAGCTTACAGGAATGGGTTATTCTGGACCATGTTTTTTTAATTTTTTTTTTAATTAAAAGCAAAACTCAGAAACTTCTGAGCCTCCATTAAAGAGAAGGAAAAATATTTTTTTCTTTACATCTGTGTTTTGTTTTTTTTTACTTGAATGCGATGTTGTAATTTGGATAGCTGCCTATGTGATATTGGATGGGTGTTATATTTCAACTAGAATCTGCTTCTTTGTGATAATCCTGTCTGTTTCATAACAAGTTTATTTAATTCAATTTGAAAACCCATTTATGTGTCTGAAACACTCAGATAGAGCCTTTTAAAAATTCAAAGTGCTCAGAATGTTTGCAAACATTTGTACATAATGCCTATTTGTTGAATTTCCAGTGTTTGGTCTCCAAGAGTGACTCTCAAGTGATAACTGTTTAATGTGTTACCCACGAAAGAGTCCCCAGTCCGAAGAAAATGTAAAACAGAATCTTGAATAAAGCACATGGCCAGTGTCTGAGTCGGGTATTGTGGATTAAGCATGGCATTGTTAAGTGTGGCATAATCAAGACTGTCTTTGCTGTTTTACTTTCACCTAATGAGAAATTGTAGCTCTGGGTGATACGATATTCAGTGTAGGCTGAGGTTAGTGCATGCTCACCATTCAGTTTAACGGCGTGGCACCTGGTCTTCTCTATGGTGGCTCACGTCTTCACTGCCCGTAATAACAGGAAGAAGCCTGTTCATGGAAGATGGCGGTATTTGAACACAGGCAGGCATAAGATCATTCTGCTTCTGGCAGTGTGGGCGTTCGTTAGTGACATGTCCCACCGAATTCTTTTCTTCTTTATAAAGAATTGTTCATTTCAGTCAACATTTTATGGAACTTTCTATCCTGCAAAGTGCCTGGGGTCTAGAGCACTTCAGCTGGAGACGTCTGCCCAGTGTCTCTTGGTCCCCAGGGGCCAGTGGAACCTCCTCAGTGTGTGTGCAGAGGCGTCCTACTGCAGGGCACGTCTCTCAAAATGGGCAGGTTTGGTTCTGGCTGGAGGTTAGGGGCTGAAGGGTCCTGCTGGAAATCGAAGCCGAGGAGGCGAAGCCCTTTGTGTGCCCTTCCAAGGTGTCTTCAGTTTCCTGAGGGCCGTGTGGAAACGTTGAGCCATTAAGTAGGGGACTGAAGTGGGGGCCTGGGAGGGAACTGTGCGGTGTTTGCCTGGGAGAGGGTGGGAGGTTGGTGAGAGATTCGAGGCCATTCTAGTAACACAGCCAGAGGTTTTGGGAACCTGACAGGGGGCTGAAAAGAGAGGGCCTAAGGGATATTTAGGCCTAGGATCTTGAGGACCTGGTGAGAAAGAGGGAGGCGCTGTGTCTGCCTGCCAGGTTTTTGTCTGGTTAACTGTGGAGGGTGGTTGTCCTGGCCAGGGTGGAAGAGGAACAGGTTAGGGCTTATTGAGGGAGATAAGGAATTCCAATTTGGCAGGTTGGAAGTGATTGTGAAGCCTCAGGGGAAGCTGTTTAGTAATGGAGAAAAACAGATTAGAACTAGAGAAAAATGTTGACTAGAGTTGGAGATCTGAGTCGTAGGGGTGGCTCTCAACACTGGGTTTAAATGAGATAGGAGAGTTTTTAACAGTGGTGGCTGTATGGATTCCCAAGGAGCATTGGGAAACACGTATTTGTTGCCCCAATGACTTTTGAGGATTCTGCTGGAATTACTAGGTGGGGGGGTCAGAGGTGGCAGATACCCTGCAGTTGGTGTGACAGTTACACACAAATATGAATCGTACCACTCAAAGGCCAATAGGGCGCTCCTTGGGATGCACGCGTGTGGGCTGGGGCAGAAGTGAAGAGGCCAGGAAGAACTGCACAGGCTTTTCTCAAAGCTCCTTGGCCATGGAGGCTTAGCTGTCTCTTTCAGGCCCAGCCACCCCATTCAGCAGTGCTGTAGGCTTGCCAACTGTTTTCTTTGTGACTCTCTTTAAAGGTGGCAACAGAATCCTGCAGGTTCTGTATTCGTCCCCATCTTCTGTTTTCATGGAATGATTAGAACTAGATCCTTTAAGTTTAGTCGGTACTAGTATGCTTTTGGGTCAATGCCAGGGCAGGGCCTTTGACCTCCCGAATCTGACCAACTTCCTTCTGCCGTAACTGTGTTAACCTCCCGAAGATTCAAACTCATGGAATCTCCCCGGATTCATGATCTTCCTGTCTTTGAAGGACCAAAAATGTGCTAAAAGCTTAAGCATGCCATGAAAAAGGAGTATTAGACATTTGGTTTGGAAATGAATGGGCTTAAATCATAACTAAACACAATGCATAGTGTATGTTTTACACATTGGTACATATCCTTTGATTATTCTTTTTTGTGTCTTGCCTTTATTTAGAATAAGTTATAGGTAATTTGCATACTAATAGAAAAAGATTTAGAAATATGATTGATTTACATTCATTTGCAAAGGAATATGATCTAATTCCCATTGTTTTTAAATTTAAGATATGTTAATGGTAAAAGACTGATACTATCAGGAGAGGAAATTGTCTTTTGTATAAGGCTGAACATTAATACCCCTTCTGTATTTAGAAACTCAAGGTTTTTTGTGTTAAAAGTTTTCTACAAAATGAAAACTGGATGAGCTTTTGTTTTGATGTTTTATAAAATAATGTTTTTACCCTCAACTCTTGAGTTTTCATTCTAAATATGTAGGTTATGCTATTTCCGTTAAATTTTTTTCAACAGTACAACGTACTGTTATTTGTAACCTACAAAAGTTGCTGCAAAACAGGTTTTCAAGATGCTTGTTTTTTTCTTGTTTTAAAATTAAAACATTCATATTTCTTTAGAAAGTAATACAAAGCTAAGACTATGCTTGTCTTCAGTTTCTACAGAGTAAAATAAAATGTCCGTCGCTGTGCTTGTGTGTCCTGCAGAACTGAATTCTCCCCCACATGTCAAGAGTAACTAATGCCACATTCTGCAGTTTCTGCTCTGTGTGGAAGAGTGAGTTACAATAATACTGCATGTTCAGGATGGGTCTCACCCAACATTAGCTTCTCCAGAAGATTTTTCCTCCTAATTTTAATCAGATTCTATTAAAATTGAAATATCGTAGGATACTAAATACTACTTTAAATGCCCTTGCTTTAATACTATTTTACGAAATGCCTTCACGTTACAAACTCATGACCTTGTACTCAAATAATGATTCAGTATAGCTGCATTGTGAAGCGTTTTCTGATACTTAAAATTCTACATGTTAATGCCTTAATACCGAACCTTCAAAAGTTTTACAGTACTAATATTAGCATTTTATCCTTCCTAATTCTTAAAGCTAAATTTTAAAAGGAAAACCTATTAAATTTAACCAGGCCAGAGACTACGGATTTGTTAACATTGCAGGAGCCTCTTTAATTTTTGCCCTGAAGTAAGGGCTGTTGCCATTGTTGAGTGCTCTTTCCTTACCCCGTATGCGAGGTAAGTCTACCGCAGACTCTGTGGTAAATAAAGCAATTGCCCAGTTCCCCTTAGTGTAACAAAGAAGCTTTATTCTTTCTAAAACCAAACTCCTTCAGGTGACAGTCGAAAGACAGTGACTTTCCAAAACTACTTTTTATGACATTCTCTGCCTTTTTCTCTTTGCTGAGAGGAGTGGACAAAGAAGTGCATGTGAATTTCAGTACTCGGTAGTGACACCTACATTTTAGTCTGCGCTGTTCAGCTTTTATCTGTGACCTGTGTCTGAAGTAATAGTAAAAGAAATAAGGAGTTATTTATGTATCATTTCAAATAAAGAAGTGAAGTCCACAGGTGTCTTACTAATAGGTGCAGTCCGTTCAGTTAAGCTTGCGGAAAAGCAGTGGGGGAATCTGAGAGAGCTTGGCAAGGGAGATCCCACCGATTAAAGATGACTTTTCATTCATTCCCTTGTGAAATCCCATCAAAATGACAAGAAGGTCAGTGCACTGACGCCTAATGCACAATGCCTAACCAGGAGAGAGAGAAACAGAGAGGCAGGGGTGGGGGTGGGAGAGAGAATGAGAGAACAGCAACAACATTTGGGAACCTGAGAAACAGATGGACGCTCAGTAACTATTTCAGGCGAGCCGAGGAAGTTTAAACTGGGAGTGAGGAAAGCAAGACAGAAGCAGGTTTAAAAGCCTGAATTTCTGGGAGGTGCAGGAATTGATAACGAAGTTGGGGCAAAGAACAGGAGTTCTATGAAAGCCTATTGGAGAAGGAGCCAGAGACCAGGCCCTCCCTGCAGGTTTGCACAGATGGGTGATACTCCGCTCACCCCTGAGGCAGGGCAAAACAGGTGAGCTCTGGATTCGGAGCCCCTGGCCCGGGGGGACCCAGGTGTGTGGCACAGGGCATAGGATATGGTTGTAGTCGACACCTGAAGCTTTCTGCCCCACCCTCCTTTGGAACACTAGCCAGGTATTGTATTAACCAGGTATTAACCAGGTATATGTATACCATGCACCCTGTTTTTGTCAAATGGTGACTGGGGTAATTTGAGTTAAATGACATTTTATAATTTTTATCAACAATATTTATGCACAAATACATTATTATAATCATTATCATTATTTTTTCTTTTAACTTTAAAAAATTTATTGGGGTGACATTGGTTGATAGAATCATATAGGTTTCAAGTGTGCATTTTCATGATACAAGATCTGTATACTGCATGTGTTCCCACCACCCAAAGTCAAATCCTCTTTCGTCACCATGTATTTGTCCCCTTTCACTCTCCACTACCCTCCCACCCCCTTCCCTCTGGTAACTACCATACTGTTGTTTGTATCTATGAATTTGAGTTTTATATCCCACATGTGAGTGAAATCATATGGGTCTTGGCTTTTACTGACTGACTTATTTTGCTTAGCATAATATTCTCAAGGTCCAGCCATGTTGTCATAAATGGCAGTATTTCATCTTTTCCTACTGCTAAGCAGTATTCCAGAGTAGATATGAGGCCTGTCCAGAAGGTATTCAGCCATATAATATGAAAAATAGAGACACTTATAGAAGGTATTCAGCCATATAATATGAAAAATAGAGATATAATATGAAAAGAAGATACAAGATAAAAGAAACACTGTACGTAGGACAATGACCCTTCAGCCCCCTTCAAAGTGGGCACCTTGGGACCTCACACAGTTCTCCCAGTCACCATCAGCTGCCCCATCGTATTTTCCTGAATCTCATCAATGGTCTGAAATCTCTTCTCTTTCAAAGGTAATTTTAGTTTTGGGAAAAACCAGAAGTCGTAAAGCACCAAATCTGGGCTGTAGGCGGGGCGAGTCACCTGGGTGATTTGATGTTTTGCCAGAAAACTCTGCATAAGATGTGATGCATGAGTGGGCATGTTGTCGTGATGAAGCTGGCAGTCACAGGTTGCCCACAGCTGTGGCCTTCTGAATCATCCGAATAGTTTCTGTGGAGGAATGTCCAAGCTTAACACAAAATTTGATGCAGATTCATTGCTCTACTCATTCAGTCATTTTGAATGTGACGGCCACACAGTACACATGCTCACTCAACAGTGTCTATTTCCTCCACTGACTAGTACAGCGAAATCATCATTGTTCACACATGCACATTCCAGTCCACTCTCCTTGGCTGCCAGGTTACATCGATGTTATGCAAACTGTTCTCCTTGTATTACTGGTTGGACTTTTTCTAGACAAACTTTGTACCACATCATCTTTATCCAGTTATCTATCAAAGGACACTTTTGTTGTCTCCATGTCTTGGCCACTGGGAATAATGCTGCAGTGAACTTAGGGTTGTATCTGTACATCTTCATGAACAAATATGCTTGAGTTTTTCAGGTAGATACCCAGGAGAGGGGTAGCTGGGTCATGTGGGTCGTTATCATTATTGAGTTTTGCAGGAAGCAACAAGCTGAAGATTAAGGCATAAATATATAAAGCCTTGAATTAAAAAAGAAATATATATATATATATATATATATATATATATATATATATATAAATATATATATATATTTCTCTTTCAGTAACATGACAGGCAAATACTCACTGATTCTAAATCTTCACTTCTTCCTCTGTCTGGTGGGCATGAGGTTACAGCTCACCCCATTGGGTCGTTAGGAGCATTAAATGAGATAACGGATGTGGAGTGCTTAGCATAGCACCACATAAGCCCTCAGGTAGCAATGATTTTGCTGGTTCCAGGACTGTTGTTTTGATCCGCTGTGTCTGATGTTCTGAAACGTCTCCAGGTTTGGTATTTACTGAGTTTCTGTGTCCTCTCTGTCTCTGCCAGTCCTGGTCTAAGACTACGTGATAGAACAGTCTTGTTTTATATAGAATCCACAATGATTTATTTGCTTGAGTATGTTTTACAACATTATGGCAATTGCCTTTATTTTGACATTGATTGAAGTCAAAAGAAATTGATTCTTCCCTACTCGTCAAGTGTGTTAGCTGTGTGTTAGGTTGGGACTAAAATCTGAGCCGTTCACTCCCTCCCCGCCTGGTGTTTGCCTTGCGAGTGGTAGAATCCTTCGGCCAGTGCTTCCCAAAAGGCTCTGACATGCTCTCATTGCCAATTACGCTGTTCTGGTTATTTATTTTTTTCAGACATTTGGGGCAACTACACGCTCTTTGGCCTTTTCGCATTGCTTTTGCAAGCTCCAAGAGTCTGTGGATGCTGAGTTGTTACATGGAGATTTAAACTCGGATAACGATCCCAGTTGGGACAGATGAAAGTGTTACCACTCGGAGTCATTAGATGTTATCAATCTTAAACTAGGGTAGAATTTGGTGGAAAAAGAAACAATGACTGGGGTTTAGTTGCAGCATTTCATCTGCATTGCATTTACAGCTGTGGATTTTGAACCATTACATGGGTTTTTGAGTCTGCCAGTTGTGAGTTAAACAAGCCGGACCACACAGTTCTTCTGGCCGATGGAAAGGATTTTAATGTAAACTTTGTGATGTAGCCAAGTTAAATCTAGCACTTGATTTAAGCACAAAGAAAATTGATGAATTAAGTTTCGCAAGCTTTTCTAAAGCTTTTAGATTACTTGTTTATCATGGGCCATTGCCTCTATTGTTATGCATTAATTATTAGCATCTGGGCATCTATTTTGTCTTTTTCCAACATTTCTTATTTCGTCTGACTTAATTCTCTATAGCATCTTGTGAAGTTCTAGCGTTTTTGTTTTGCAGCTCAGGAGACTTAAACCTAAATTAATTATGTAAATTTGCTTAATTCATTCATTCATTCCTTTAAATAGAATTGAAACTAGTAAGTTTTTCCGATTATTCAGAATGCATTCCCCTAGACCACTTGTTCAGAAATACTGCATATACTTTAAGTGCAGTTAAGGGTTCAGTCTAAAGAACTGAATTTCATTTTAGGCCTCTTCTAGGGATTACCCATCTGGAAAATGATTAGGATTTTCTCTTTGTGGCGCATATCACCCATGGAGTAGTCCTAGAGAGTGATAAGACTTTTATCATATTTTGGATGTCGAGACCGCATAAAGTATGGAGCCCTTAAAAGCAAAGAACAGCTGCTTTTCTGACATAGCCCTGTGGTGCACCACAGACATCATCAGCTTGTCAGCCCTGTGCCCTGTGTTCCCTAAGTGGATATTGCCCGCTGCCTTTATCATGCACGGCCTCGGAGTATGTCCGTGGTTAAGTGTTGCAGTGTTCTCCAGAAAGAAGCTAGTCGATTATAAAAGTGTCCTATGCTTCCTATGTCATCAGACACCCAAACATGCCACAATACAATGAAATTAAAAAGACATCCAAACAGCTTGTATTAAATTCCCTAAACTACTTTTATAGTGACTTGAGGAAGAAAAAATTTTGGAAAATGCTGACTGAATTTCAGATGATAATTTTCTGCTTCTTCGTCTGAAAAATCTGATGTTTCCAAACTAAACATTCATAGAAAATGAGTTTGCAAGTTTTTCTTAAGACTTAAATGAAAGAATTCTTCATTCCTTAGGTGGTAATGTAAATATTGAGCAACCTCACAGCGTAATAGTTTAATTTTTCAAAATGTCAGTTTTGTGTAAAACCTGTAAAAATATGATTTTCTTAAAAAAATTCTGAAAATACTTTCTGTATGCTAAGAAGACAGGTAAATACTGTTTTAAATATTAATTCAGCATATTATTACTACATTCTTGGGTCTAATATTTTTTGAGGACTGGATTAAATCATACAAGCCTTGACGCTTTCGACTTTATGAGTATATTTATAGAAAAATGTCTTGACAAAAATCATGAATGGTGTTTGCTTAAGAACTTAGCTGATACTTTATCTATACAGAGTTTTCTTTGGATCTCCAAAAGGTTTCGGGAAATGATTTGAATTTGGAAAAAAAATTGGTGGAAAGTTTCCATAGAAATGTCAAGATTGGCTAAGATTGACCTTGTCACTTGTGGGGGATTCAAACAAAGGTCCCTTTGTGCCAAGAAAACTGTCTCTGTATCGAGAGTTCATTGGAATTTCTTTCCTAGCAGAGAAGAGGGATGTGAAGAACCAGGACAGGGCACAATGGCGGGGTTTGTGTCTGCGCTGAGCTCTCCTGACGTGGAACGCCCACGCACTCTCTTGCATCTTGTGTATATCTGGGGCCCGCCACTTCGTTCTACATCTTTACGTATTCGTGCGTGTGTGTGGACATCTCTGAGAAATCTGCTAGAAATAAGAGGTTTTCCAAGACAGCTCTGATAGCCGTTCCCTCAAGTAGAAATTTTACTGGAATCTGTTCTATTGAAAGGACAGCAGGAAGGATTAAGGCAAGAAATTTTTCTCTTGGATTTCACTAAAGCAGCATTAAGTTAAAGATCTCTAGGTGGACTTTTAAAAAACTGTGTAATGGATTTAACTGCCTTTTCCTTAATTTTAGAGTGTCTGATAGAATCATTTGAGAATTCATGTTTTATGGGTTTTGAAACACGTTATATATGGGTGAAGGTTTTGGCTCCCTTGTTTGTGTTCCGGCCGTCCCTGGGGTCACTGTGTGAAGTGCCTCCTGGTTGAACCTTCGCTTACCCCTGTATTCCTTTTTCTTTTTCAGTCTTCCTGGCCAATATCCTGTTTACTTCCACAAGACAGCTTTTGGGATCAGAATGTAATTTTTTAAGTCAGAATATCAGAATGCGCCTGGCTGGTGTGGCTCAGTGGATTGAGCGTGGGCTGGGAACCAGAGGGTCCCGGTTCGATTACCAGTCGGGGCACATGCCTGGGTTGCGGACCGGGTCCCTGGTGGGGGCCATGTGGGAGGCAACCATACATTGATGTTTCTCTCCCTCTCTTTCTCCCTCCCTTCTCCTCTCTCTGAAAATAAATAAATAAAATCTTAAAAGAAAAAAAAGAATATCAGAATGCCATTTCACCAATTTATTAATAAATTTAGAGTGTGCGATAATATTTTATAAACATTTCTGAGATATACGCATAAGATGATCTTCTGGTTTTTGCTCAGGAAGTATCCTTTCCAACTTAGAGTGGGGAAAATGTGTCATTATTTAGACTGCAAACACTCTTCCCCTTCATACTGTTGAATGACACATATTCTTGTGGACTCTTTGAAACTCAGATGTTCAGACTGGGGAAACTTTGGCTTGCCTTTGCCTGTTTTATTGCAGACTTTCCTGGCGTGAACTAATTCCTGACTTTAAAGACTCGTTTCTATCGATCACATTTCTCTGTCCTCTGAGACTAGAGCAAGGCATCCTGCCTCATCTTAGGCAGATGGCTTCAATCCTCTTCGTGTTGCTGCTAAGTGAGGTTTCCTTCAGCGAACATGTATCAGAATAACTAAGGAATCTAAAACCAGGGTGCCGACGTCCGCTCCGGCTGCGACTGTTATCACCAGCTCACAGTGGAGAATGACTTATTCCCACCAGTGGTTTTTTGTTTTTAGACGGTGTACTCTCCCCGCAGCACGTGGGTCCGGGTCCGGGTCCAGGAAAGTTGGTCTCACAGAGGGTGGGCTTTGCAGATGTTACCTTAGGCTCAGACGTCTGACTTCCATTAGGGCCTGGATGTGGCAAGAGCTCTTTAGGAATGATGGTATGAAAACTGAAAACACATTGGCAGTATTTTTTTTTAACATGAGAAAGATTGGCTACAGTAAAGATGTGAATAACCTACTAATAGGAGGATAATATGTAAAAACGGTTTTCGGAGAGCGAACGTCTCAGCTATGAGAAACAGATGGGGCCGCGGGCTCTCGGGGCAGAGCGGACTTCTCCTTCCCTGTAGTAACAGGCAAATGCCCTATTGAAAGAGAGCATGCCATCCCATTTTTATAATCGTCGTGGATGTATTTCTTTCCACAAGCCTGGAATTGAGTTGTAGGCAAAGTTTGACATGGGAAAAGTGTGACTTGTCCAGAAACTGCTTTGGTCCCTGTGAAATGCCTGCCGTTTCCCTGGTAGGCTGTGTGCGTCCCCGTCAGGGCGTGGCCCACTGTTGATTCATCTCGAGGAGGCAACCAGGCTTTTATCCAAGAAACTGCGGGTGAGAGGTCCCGCCCACTGCCGCCCAGAGCAACACACACGCCTGGCGAAAAATCCGAACTCTGCCAAAGGCTCTGAAGTGAGAAGTCCCCAGTGCAACTGGTTCGTGGTGTAGCTTTCTGAGAGATGTTCTGCTTATATAGCATGATCTTTTAAGTACAATAACCTGCCGTACCACTGTTATGCATCACTAACTAGTTACTTTTCTTCTACTCTGCAAAAGCCAGAGTCTGAAATGAAGAATAACACTGGGTATTTCTTTCTTAATCCTATACTCCCCAAGTAAGCCAGGACTTCCTCTATATATATTTTTTTTTATTCGGGAACTTTAAATAAAAGGTTTCACATGAGTTATGAAATATTTCTTCTTGGGGAGAGAGTCACTGCTCTGAATATGAGATGTGTCTTGAATATTACAACTTATTCTTTGATAAATTATTTTGGGTGAGTTTTTTTTTGGCATGATTTACAGAGCAGCTACCGTTTGTGGGGCAATGTTCTAGATACTGACAAGCAAGACACCAGGTAAACTCACATGCAGCAGGCAAATATGACAGGCAAGACACCAGGTAAACATGTCAGGCAAGACACCAGGTAAATGCACATGCAGCAGGTGAACATGTCAAGGAAGACACCAGGTAAACATGTCAGGCAAGACACCAGGTAAACGCACCTGCAGCGGGTGCCTGACCAGCAGGGTACAACTTGAAGCCAGATATCAGCTTGGCCCCAGGAACTGGGGAAGTGACCTTTCTCTAACCCTTAATTACTCTTCTTTCTTTAGATGCTGTCCCTTCAGGTTAATCTCATGGATTAATGGTCTTTAATAGATGCTTTAATTCAAATATAATTAATTAGTTTCTAAGTATATAGAGAGAAATACCATAGTAGTCATATGTTATTATTTTGTATTTGCAAGTATCTATTCAGTGAGCAACTAGGATATATGGAATTGAGCTTAATAAAACAACATTTCTGTGATGTGATTAAATGATAATTTACAGCATGAAGATTTTTGTTTAAAGACTAAGAGCATGGATTGTGTCACGGTTCAAAATACTAAACATACTTCTAGTTTGAATGCATAATTTTTCAATTTCCTTTCCCCTGAATGTTTTATACATCCGGGAATTGGGGTACCGTCTAGTTTAAGGAAATAGCATCTGATTTATGCTTCTGGTTCACTAGAAGGTCCCACTATATCATATTCTTAGGTAATATATAGTTTTGTTAAAATCTCTGAAACTCGTGATTTTATTTTTCAAACTTCCAGATGATTTTTTGTAATCAGAAATAGAAATTATAAAAGTTATCAGTCGCATTAGATCATTAGTGTGACTAAGATATAGCTTACTTGTTATTAACTTATTTCTCATAATAAACACTGTGGTATGGCTGAGCTTGGTTTCCTCTTTTATTTTGTTTTGTGATTAATAAACTATTTGAATGGAATTTGGGGATTGAGAGCCATCTGAGTTCGCATTCTGGAACTTTCAGACAGTACCCGAGGCCCTATAGCTCATTAGAGTCAGAGCTAAGGCTAGAACCCAGGACTTCTGACCTTGGCTCATTATTTTACAGGAAAGGGTATTACATTGTGTTTTAGTAAGTTATTTATTTATATGGCTTAAAAGTGTAAACACTGTCAGACACTGAGATGCCTTGCCCCCCCATCTCCCTCACCTTCTGTTAATGTGTCAGATGTCTTGTTTCTCCTTCTAGAATGTCTTTATGCAAATACAGGCAAGCACAAATGTCATTCTTACTGCCCCTCCTCTTTAAAAAAGTAACATACTGACTATGTGCACTATTCTGCATCCCTTCTCTCTCATCGAAGGATAAATTTAAGCCCCTGAGAAGAGTCACTGTGTCTGCACGCCCCCCTGGATTCGCTGCTGTGGAGCTGGAGCCAGGCTGCTCCATTTAGCCTGACTCGGTAGCATAGGAACTACGGGAACTGTGCTGCATGAAGACTGTCGTGAAAAACGATTAGCAATGGAAAACAAAATTCAGAATGAAAAGTTACTGAAATTGCTATTATTTGACCCAAAGGAGAAGGTTCGGGCATTATTACTGAATGAATGAGAGAAGGAACACTCAAAGGGGCAGGTAAAGTGAGTCACGGTCCCCCAGCCAGTGGGTGTCTAAGTGGGGACTTGCAGTCAGATGTCCAGGTGTCTGTGCTCCTCCTGCTTGACATCTATGGAGTGACATCTAGAGTTGATACACAGCATTTATGGACTTAATATTTGTGAATTTCCTTACTGCAACATGTATTGAAAACCCCTGAATCAATACTTGCTGTGTTTTTGCATTTAGACGTGCATGTTATTTAAAGCCACATTTTTTGCACTTTTTTGATGGTGATTTTGCTGTTTATCTTAAGTTTATTTTTAAAAAATATTTTCCCATTTTTTTTCTTCTTTCGCCCCGGTTTTGCTGTTTAAAATGACCCCAAGTGTAGTAGTGACCTGCTGCTGGAGTTTCGAAGAGCAGGAACTCTGTGCTGTGTCTTCTGGAGAAAATCTGTGTCTTGGATGGTCTTTGGTCAGGCATGCCTTACAGTGTTGTTGGCCATGAGTTCAATGCTAAGGAAGCAACCATAGTATTGAATAAAATGTCTTTACCCAGGAACACACATAAAACAAGGTTATATATACATCGATCAGTAGATGAAGCTGCTGTGACCAGAGGCTCGTAGGAACCTAACCCTGTGCTTCCACTGCAAGCAGTTTCAGCACCAGTGATTCAGGGTTAACAGTAACTTTAGAGAACACAACTACCACGAATAATGGGGATGAACGGCAAGTGTAAAACTCCTTGCTCGCTCTCGTTGGGTTTCTTTCTTCTTGTTCTACCCTAAGGTACAGCAGGAATAATTCTGATTAGACGTCAGAGAAGAAATTTGATTAGATGTAAGATAACTCAGGACTGTGAAAAACTACAATTAAGTTTTAATTGCTTGTTCTAAAACGCTGTAAAAATAGAAACTTTTAGTACGTTGGTAGGGGTGGTGTTACTGACACTGTAGCCGGTGATTAAGAGGATTATCAATTTGCCCGGGTTCCACCTGCTCTGCCCCTTGTCCTGTGTGACCTTGGACAAGCTTCCTAACCTGTCTGTGCCTCCGTATTCATGTGTGTAAAATGGAGGTGATGGGAGTGTCTGCTTCTTTGGCTTGTTGTGGAAATTAAATTAGTCAATACATGGCAACCAGTTAGAATAGTTCCTATATACAATTAGTACTCTGTATGTTACTAGGATAATTGCACATCCTCATTTGTCCAGGATAATTTCAGTTTGGGGGGGGTATAATTAGTCACCATCAGCTAATACCTAATTAGTTGGCTACTTCTGAAAATCTAACTTGGGATGATTAATTTGTTTATCCTCTCCAAGTACCAAGTTGAAAACTTACCCCCCGCACCCCCTAGTTTTGGAGGGCTGCTCCGAGAAGAGGAAATGAAGAGGAACAGGTTGAGAATCAGATGTGGCAGGAAGCTGTGTGACTTGCACTCATTTTATCTCCTACTCTGTGGAAAAGAGTAGTGCAAGAGTCTAGTTCCGGGTACAAGCATAGAGAGGGCATGCCGTTCCCACTGGTCAGTTCTTTCTCCAGTAAAAACCCGTGGGAAACGCCACTACAAGGGACCCAAGAGACCAGGGTTTTGTTGAGAGAGTTCCCGTGAAACTCACCTGAAATTTTCACCTCCTGAGAAGAGTCAGGGTGCCTGTGGACGCCAGCGGGTGTAAACAAGTGTGAACCGGCGGCTGCTGTCACTGCTGCGGAAGGATGGCAGGGACCCCCACTATCTTCCGGGGATCTTTGGGGAAAGCATTTTCCGTTTTTCTAGCTGGGAAGCTGTTTGTGCACGTGGATACAGAGGAACAGACACGGAGCGACGTCCTCTTCTGGTAGGTGTCCCTTTTCACAGTGTTCATTCACTGGTGAGGTTTTCATTTTTTTAAACATATTTTATTTTCCAGAACAGTTTTAGGTTACAGCAAAAATGACTGGAATGTGCAGAGATTCCCCATATGCTCCTTTACCTCCCACAAGCACGGCCTCTCTCATTGTCGGTGTCCACACAGTGAATGAACCTGCACTTGACACTGCGTTATCCCCTGACGTCCCAGTGTACAGTGGGGTTCACTCTTGGTGTTGGACTCTCTGTGTTCTGACAGATGTGTAATGGCATGTATCCATCGCTATAGTGACATGCAGAATAGTTTCATTGCCCTAAAAATCCTCTGTGTCTTCTCTGCGTTCTCTGTGTCTATGCAATCTATCCGTCCCCCACTCTCCCCAAGCTCCTGGCAACCCCTGATCTTGTTATGTCTCCACGCCTCCGTAGTGCTACCTTTAACAGCAGTATTGAGTTCTGAGTGGTCATTTGTCCCGAGTGCTCTGTACAGTACAAGATGACCATGGGACATTGAGGGGCACTGTTGAGCAGGCACTTAGATATGTGAGCCTGGATTTGCACTGTTTGAAGGATGAAGAATTTTGGGAGTGGCTGACATATAGATGGAATTTTAAGCAATGGTCCTGGAAAAAAGAATGACGATAGAGAAGAAAATGCTGAGTGTCAAGCACTGGGACCTTCCAACACTATAGGCTTGGGAAGGTTGGGGGGAGCGGGCAGGAAAGGAGTCTTAGAGGAGCAGCACATGGGGCTACAGGAAACCCAGAAGAATGGTGTGCTCTAGAAGCCAAGTGCCAGCTAGCTTTCTTTTTTCTTTGTATAGTTACAAAGGAAAAGATCAACATACCTTAAGGATGACTTTAATCTCTATGGAACCCTTTGAAGGATTTGTATTTTGTACAATGCCTGTGAGATCCGGAGTTCTACATGAGAAGCAATTGCGTGAGGGTCCCTTTGCTGTGGGGTCATTGGATGGATGTTAGCGCCTTCAGAGCCCCTTGTCTGGGCCTGGCTTTTGTGACCTAGGGACTTTCAGAGTAAGTGGCGTCCCTTCCACACAGAGAGTGGGGCTCTTCGTTCCCAAGGGCAGTGGTGCTCTTCCTGAAGTTCCACTGTGGCCGTGGGACACAGATGTGTCTTCCTGGTTTCAGTTGTGTTCTAACGCAGGAGGTACAGGTGACATTTGGCGGTGATTTGGTTTACAAAAATATCAGTTTTATAAAAACACCTGTTGCGTAAACACGGTACCTGTTTTTATAACTTTGTAATGCTTCTGTGTAAGGGTTACACTGTGCTTTACTAACATTGACTTTGAAGTAAAATGCTTGTAAGGGTTATAATTTAGTCTTTGCTTATATCAGTTTTTACATATGCAGTAGCCAAAAATCAACACTGGAGACACTTCTAAGGCTTTACAACACATTGTACTTATCAGAATATAATGTGTTCAGCCAGATGCTTCTGATATCTTTTTATAACCTTAAGTATGTCATTTCAAGAGAATTTATTGGTAAGGTTTCCGTGGATTCATTTTCCCTCCTCCCCCAACCCTGCTAAAAATCCATTATGGTACTACCTTGGTCTTTTGCCAGCATGCTATAAATAATTGGACTTAGCTTCTCATCTAGTTTCTTCTGGCTCAGGTTATGAATATAAGTTGACGAGATTTTTTAACTGATTTTGGTTCACCAAGATTGCATTAAGTTTATGAAGAGATTGCTGGGTATAGTTTTTCTTCCTCTCTTCCTTCTGTAATTGAACTGTAAAAGTTCCCAATTAATTACCATTCTTACAGAGATATCAGTTATTGCCACTTTCAAATTCCAAAGCCTTTGTAATGAAAGACATTTTACAGCCATCCATTTGTTAAAACGGGGTGCTCATGGCAGCAGTTAATTCTTCCTCACAGTTTGACATTTTGTAGGTTAATAAAACTTGTATTCTTTCTTTTTGTGTTAATATAAGAAAGTTTCATGGATAAGGAGCAGATTGATGAAACTATTCGGATGTATATTGCTTTTTAACAGTTGTATATTGCTTTTTAAAGTAATTGAGTGAAAACTGGAGGTTGCAAAGGTTTGGGGTTTTGTTTTGGGGTTTTTTTTTTCACCACATATGTGGAGTTTGGGCTTGCCGGTTCCTGGCAAGTAGAAAAAGCAAAAGTTTAATGAGCTCCCAATGACTCAGTTTGCTTCTAAATAATACATAACTTTGTAGGGGCTAGAAATAGTGACTTCAGAAACATTTTTTACTTGGATGGAAATTCGCATCTTCTCAAGTATTTCTTGGCTGCTTTATCATTTGACAACGATGATAATAACATCTACCACCATTTACTTAGCCCCATATGCCAGTACTCTGCTAAGTCCTTGCTCTACTTTGTGCTACTGGATCCCTGCTGTGATCTATGCAGGAGATGGTGCTTTATCTTTCTTTGCAGATGAGAGAGAGGTTAAGTTGCATTCAAGTAGTAAATGTGCGTATACTAAGTGATGAGCCAGACTTCAGACCCATGTCTGACGGCTGAGACTTCTCCAGCGAGAGAGGACAAGTTCAGTCTTCGTCTTGACAGTAGGTTACAAAGTGGGTGAGTTCTGAGTGGTGGGGTCCCTGTACATGGGGGTGTGAGGGCAGCCCGACCACGGTGGCTGCTGTGGCCATACGAGCACAGCGTTGGCGATCTTCAGATAGTTCAAGAAAAGTGGGAAGTGTGACCGTGTGGGTGTAGTCCCTTGATTTTTAAATGTTGGGAGTCATTCAGGTTTTTAAATGCTCATGTATGTGTAGGGCAGTGTCCGCCCAGCAGCCACCTGTGGAGAGCTCTGTGCTCACTGTGTCCGTTAGATCATCTGGTCGGAATCAGCCTGACGACATCCGTGGGCCTTGTGCCTGGGCACAGAGTCACACTCTCGGTGTCCCTTAGAGACCCTCTCTGCAAGCTCAGCAAGTGTTAGAGACCAGCGAAGGGAGAGCGTGTTCAGCGTGTGCAGGTGGGTGCTCTCCCCGGACTTAGGGAAATTAAGCATAAAGACTGTGAAATGCCTTTCTTTCTACTGTGATGTAATTTGGGCATTAATACAGTTCTGTAATTTTTAATCACACATTAATCTTTCTTTCACTTGTCCCCTCTGAAAATTAGGTGGGCACTCAGTTAAATAATACTTCTTTGTCAAATGTTTGACATTACGGTGACTAAATGATCAGGTGGATTTGCTTTTTTATGGTATTAGTGTAGAAGTAAAAGCAGTGCTCTTTGTAAAAAAAGTACAGGGAAATGTCTCTTACGTATCCACTGTCACTTGTTCGTATTTTTTTCCTGATTAAAAAGTTAATAAACCTGTCCTGGCTGGTGTGGCTCAGTGGACTGAGAGTTGGACTGTGAATCAAAGGGTCGCCAGTTCGACTCCCAGCTAGGGCACATACTGGACCAGGTCCCCAGTAGGGAGCATGTGAGAAGCAACCACACACTGATGTTTCTCACCCTCCCTTTCTCCCCCAGCCCTTCCCCCTCTCTAAAAATAAATAAACAAAATCTTTAAAAGAAGTTAAGAAATTTGAGTTGGCTCTCAGGTATTATCTGGCAAGAAGGCAATACTACAGGACACTGAGAAATGCTTAAAATGAGAAAATATATACAGATAAGAGAGAAATCTATGTTGTATACGCTCAGAAGAGAAAGATGATGAAGGAAACTATTTTTATGCTGAATCTCTGGAGATTTTAGATGTAGTGATAGTGCCTTTGGCAGACAAGTCGGGACTTTGCAGTGAAGGCACCCCTACCCACAATGCTTTTAGCGCTGTTTTTTTTTTTAAACATTGAATTAACCACTCTGTGTCTTAGAGTAAAGTTCAGGTTTGAAAGTCCACAAAACAGTAATGGCAACCCTTTCATAAAAGGTAATAGTTAAGACTTTTGACCTCTGCCCCTACCCCTGCAGCTGCACTTAAACTTGGTTCAGCTTGGCCTGCATGTGTAGCTTGGAGTGTGAGAGCTGCGTATGGCACGCCATTGCGACCACTGTGGTAACTCCTTTCCCCTGGAACTTCGCCTGTCCATTAACTTTCCAAGGAAATAAAATGCTTTCCTCTTTTTTTTTTTTTTTGCTATTGTGTATCTTCAAGCTAACCTTAAAAGTATCAGGAATGAATATACAGAAACCTGAAGATTTGTAAAAGAAAATCAAACTGGAACAAACTGATATTTTTTTCAAAAGCCTTGAGTTGTTTTTAAATTCTTGGAGATAAAATAGTAAAGACAGATTCTGCATACTTCTTAGTGAAGCTAGTATACCACTGATTACTACCAATAATATAATCTGTAAATGATTTTTTGTGCCAGAGACCACTTATGTAATAATTATTTATAACTGAATTATAGTTTTACAGTTAGAAAGAGAGAGAGAGAAGAAGAAGAAAGAAAAGAAAGAATTTACATTGTATGTCTTGCTTAGTGTTGTTTTAGAAAGAAGCCGGCGGGTATTTGTTTGCGTAGCTATAATGGGCTTTCAGGAAAGGCCTTGGAAGACGAACTACTGTTTCATGGAAAGGTGTGTAAAACCATGTGGGAACTGTAAACCACTGTACAAGGTCTAGTTAAGCTATCAGGTCTAAAAACTAGTCGTTAATTCTGCACTTGAAATTCACGCCGGCCTCGTTAGCACTGGTGCAGGGCATTTTCCGTTTCTGATGTATGGAAGAAAGTGGAAGGGCTGCTGGCAACCTGAGCAGCGAGTCACGGGCCTCGGGAGGGCCTGCGTCCGCGGTGCAGCTCTCCAGGAACGCTCCTTTCTCCCCACGGGCATAGCCTCCGTGTTCTTTTAAACTGGAGACCGTGCCCCTGTGAAGGGATCCACAGGGCAGCTCTCCCCTGAGGAAAGTACAAGTAGGCAGTTCCTTTAGTTTTTCTCTAATTTTTGCAACTAGCGGAGAGTCAGCTGTGCTTTTGTGGCAGAAAATGAGGACGGAGGGTGGAGAGTATGGCTGGGAGCTCCTTTTTTTTTTTTTTTTGAGAGGTGACCAAAATGCTGTCTATAAGGGCCGAAGTCCAAGTTAGCTTTTTGCCCAATTATTAAGATGTCAATTAAAACAAACAAACAAACAAAAAGCTAGAGAATGATGAACTCTCTGCAAACTGCAAGTGGTCATGTCTCTGTAATCCAACCACAGTGTACCTGATGAATGACATAGTTGTGGGATCTGGTGTCAACATCCTTAGCAAGTAGTAAGAAGATTCTGTAACGACACGGTCCTTTAGCAGTACGTTGGTGGGTGCAGGCGTGTAGCTGGCTTTATAAAGCGGTGCAAAGCTGGCTGCGAAGGAACCAGAGGCTGTGAGCATCCGTGGGCTTTTCTTGGAGGAAGTTGTGTGGATGGAGGCCAACACTTAGGAATTTGGTTTGGACAGCTGGGTCCTGTCGATGGTTCAGAGGAAGGGGGTGGTGGTGCCAGAGTTTTCAGAAGAGGGTTTGGTAGGTTCTTTACAAGTGGATTGATGTGGGAAGACAGAACAGGGGCGGGGGTGCCACAAAGAGCAAAACACCGTTGGGGAGGAGGAGATGTGTGTGGGGGTGGGGAAACAGGAGAAGGAAGAGGTGCGTGTGTATGAAACAGAGCAAACCTTGGTGAAATGGGACTGCTCGTGGTTTCTAAGTTACTGACCGACGGCAGGAAATGCAGATTTAAGAAGTGCATATGCTACAGAGATTTTTTCCTAAAGGAATACACAACATATTTTGTAATTCTAAATTCATTTATTGAAGTTAAAAACCGCCATCATCTTGGTTGTGGTTGAATGCTAGGTAAGATTTTTGGAACAGGTCGACTCTTTTGGACTAATTGCCATCATTGGACCTCTCTGAAAGCCTTGTGGGAGGACGTGAAAACAAACCTTTCTTAGCTTTCTACAAATGAAACCACTACTCACTCTTACTAGGGAATCGTGCGTAGTGAAGAAGCTGAGGGCTCACAGTTGTTACTCTGGTTATGGACCAGTGGGGTGGGGCGGGGCTACCTTGGTGTGGACTTGCTGTCTCCAGTCCCCTGGTGTGAGAGGGAGGTCTCGGATGGATTCCCTGTCCCTCACCCCACAGAGATGCTTAACATTCCCACGTCTCGCAGGCCTCTGGATCTGCAGCGCGGTTTCAGATTGCGTTCCAGGGGGCCCGGAATTCCCTGAAGGCCTGGGAGGGTCGGCCAGTTTGGGTGTCAGGGAAGCCAAACAGCCGGACCCTGGGCCTCCTGACCTCGCTTCAACCAGAACAGATCTTCTTTATTGTTTAAATCTTGGGGCTTTTCATAACAGTCATTTGAAAAGAGACGAAACAGATACACAATCCATTTTCTGGCCAAGTAGGAGAGAAAGCTCTATACATGGACGGAATTAGTAGACAACCAGCTTTTACCCCTTCTGGCCATTTCCCAGGTGCTGCTCTTTTTCTTAAAGAGCTTTATTGAGACAATAATTCATGTACCATACAAATAACCCTGGTAAGGCATGCCATTTGGTGTTTTTTAGACTATTTATAAATCAAGCAAGCATCACTGCAGTCAATTTTATAACATTTTCACTATCTCAAAAAGTAACACTTCTCATTAGTATGTATTTCTGAGTTCCCCCAAACTCTCTCAGCTCTGGGCAACCACCAACCTACTTTTCCATGGGTTTGACCATTCTGGACATTTCCTGTTAATGGAATCATGCCACGTGTGGTCTTTTACGACCAGCTGCTTTTACCAAGCGTGTTTTCGAGGTTCATCTGTGTTGTAACATGTGCCGGTACTTCATGCTGAGTAGTATTCCATTCTGTGGATACACCACATTTTACCCATTCATTAGTTGGTGGAAATTGGGCTGTTTCTTCTTTTTGCTATTATAAATTATGCTGCAGTGAACATTCGTGTACAGGTGTTTGTGTGAGCAGGCGTCTTCATTTCTCTTGGGTGTGTGTGTACCCAGGAGTGGGATTGCTGGGTCACATGGTAGCTCTGCAGTTGACATTCTGGGGAACCACCGGCCTCTCTTACTGGTAAGTGGATTACGTGCATGCACCCGTGGCTGGCCTTCTTGCCTTCTTTGCACCTCAGCGCAGCCTTCAGTCCTACATCCTATCCTTTACCCTCCCTCTCAAGTTACTTTCCTAAAACACCAGAAACCTTAGTGGTTCTCTGTTACTTAAGGAAGGGATTAAAATTGTTTCACCTGCACTCAGAGTTCTTCACGAGCTCGGGCGAGGCTGGGTTTATGATTTCATTCTACAGTAATTTCCCAGTATCTTTCTGTGTTAGGTGTTTTCATTACACAAAGCCCGTGGTCCTTAAACGTTTTTTGTGTCATGGACCCCTTTGAAAGTTGACCATTAACAGACCCTGCAGCCCACCACATTTCAGATACAACCTGCAAGTTCCCGCCATCGCTCACACTGCACCTTACCCCCTCCATCCCCTGCCTCCTCCCCGGCGGTCATCTAACGTGAAGTCTTCTGCCTTCTAAAGTGTCTTTTAGAGGACCTAGAAGCAAAACTTGTTGCATTTCAACAGTGGCGCTGAGAGTTTTGTATATGTTCTTCCAGGTGGGCGCCCGGGGACTAGAACAAGCATGCCCACCTCCCTAGTGCTAGGTTGTCAGGGCCATGAAGGTGTTGGAATTGCTCTGGGTTGCGTGTTCTGTGTGCCTGGAATGAACCTGGAGCATGGTAAGTGTTCAGTAAAGAGTCACTGAGTGAGTGAGTAGGGGAGGAGCTGGGTCTGGAACCTCCAGCCTTTGGAATTGATGCAGCTCTGGAGTCTGGCCCATGAGTAATCCAGGGGCTGGTGTGCAGGTACCAGATATTAGATATTACAGAGGGAGCAGGAGGTTAGGGGAGGGGGGGTGAATCTAAAATGGATTAAGGGGATATAGTAGTTTCCTATTGCTGTTGTAACAACTGACTACAAATTTAGAGGATTAAAACAATTGAAATTTAATTCTTGTAGCACTCTGAAGGTCAGAACTCTGAAGTCAGTGCCGCTGGGCAGGAACCCAGGGATGGCAGGGCTGACTCCTTCTGCAGACTTTAGAGGTTAGGGCATCTGCATTCCTTATCTCGTGACCCTTTCTTCCCTCTTCAAAGCCAGCAGTGTGACAGCTTTCCTCTCTGATTTCCTCCCATCCTTACATCTTCTCTCGGATTCTGGTCCTCCTGCCTCCTGCTTAGAAAGGACCCTCTTGACTGCACTGGGTCCACCTGGGTAATCCAGGATGACTTCCCCATCTGGAGATCCGTAATCACGTCTGCATGGTCACATTTACCATAAGACAACATAGTCACAGGATGTGGACAGCTTTGGAGGCCTTTAGCCTCCCACAGGGGGCTCTAAAAATAAACATAGTGCCCTCTGTGTTTTTGCCAAGTGCGTCTGTGCCTTGCCTGGCTTAAAGCCTCTTAATTGTGACATGACTTAGTCCTCACAATGATTAGGAGGCCAAGGCCAAGAACAGTGTTTACGTGTAAAGAATAGCCCACCGCTTCTTGGCAGAAGATCGCTGGTTTGCACTGCTTCATCGCTTTCCCAGTTGCAGCTCGCTGAGGAGGAGGTACCAACACATGGGACCTAAAAAGGACTGAGCTAGACCTTCCTCTAACTTTGTCGTGACGTGTACTTGTGAATACGTATTAGAAGTTGATGAGAGAGTGTCGGCCTGTGGTTTTGAGAGGGTTTGGTGTATGGCAGAATTAACTGATGGAAATAGGAACTGGGCTTGCTGTCCTTGAACGGAGTGGACTGGCAGAGTAAGAAAGCCTCCTGGCATTCTTTAAAAGACATGTGGATTGTGCGAATGCTGTAGGAGACAGAGGCATTTTATTGCACTTTAAATGATAATTAATGTTCACGAGCATGTACCATATGCCAGACTGTGTTCTAAGCACATACCATGTTTGAATCCACTCAGTCATCATGAGAGCCATATGAGGTCATACCATCATTATTCGTATTTTACAAATGAGGAACTAGGGCATGGAGACATTAAGCAAGTTTGCCTAAGGTTACGTGGCTAATAAAAGAGGGGGCTGGGATTTGAACCCAAGCCATCTGGCTCCCGAGCCTATCCCTGTAGCCAATGTCCTGCATACGTTTTCCAGAGGTGTGATGCAATGGCACATGATTAGCCTTGCTACAGGAGAAGCAGTGTGAAATGGACTTTATCTGGAAGTGCATCCACTTATAGTTATTACTAATCTAACCGTGAGGTAAGAGCTCACATAGCACCGACGTCAGAGGAAAGCATGGTATTGTGGAGGCAATGGAGGCTCAGCAATCTGCCCTTCTGCCCTTTTCTTCGACTTCCTGCACCCCTACCGCTGTCCTGTGGCGTCTCTTCTGTTCCTCCCGGCGTGTTTCCCTCTCACTGTGTTGTCTGTAGTCTTTCCTGAGCAGCAGGACTGAAGGCTGCTGGTCTCCTCCACTCAGTTCATTTTGTTTTTTTAAAGTGTTTCAGTCGCGGTTTACTTTCAATATTGTTTTGTATGGGTTTCAGGTGTACAGCCTAGTGGTTAGGTAATCATACAGTTTACAAAGTCTTCCCCATGATATTTCCAGTACCCACCTGGCGCCACACATAGCTATCACCATGCTGTTGACTGTATTCCCTGTGCTGTGCTTTATATCCCCGTGACGGTTCTGGAACTACCAATCCGTACTTCTCAATCCTTAACCTCTTCCACCCCGTCCCCCAGCCCGCCTCCCTTCTGGCAGCCATCAGTCTGTTCTGTGTCTACAGGCTGTTTCTGTTTTGTTTGTTCCTTTATTTTGTTCTTCAGATTCCGTTTATAAGTGAAATCATATGGTATTTGTCTTTCTCTGTCTGACTTATTTCCATGAGCATAATATACTCTAGGTTCATTCATGCTGTCACAAATGGTAAGATTTCATTCTTTTTTATGGCCGATAAGTGAAACAACAGAGATTTATCATGATCCCCAAGGCACTGAAAACCAGGCGGAGACCTTGTTTAGCCCATGGCTCCTGTTCTTCCGGCCCTTGCTGAGCAGTGTTGGTAACCATCTAGCCAGACTGAGAAACTCCCGGACGGAAGGTGAAGAAGCGGGTGTGTGAGAAGAGCAGACTGGACCTGGCTGCGGGGGGAACTGGAGCAGGTTCGAAAGATGTCAGACAGGACGTGAAATTCTTCTTCTGTCGTGCAGACAAACATCGTTTTTGCTTAGAATATTATGGACACAGACTTCTAGAATTTTCAAAATTCAGAATTCTGATTCTTCTTTTTTTAAAGTGAAACTGAGGGGAACCGTAGAAACCATTCTTTTCTTTTAGAAAGATGACTTCCTTTGAGCATATTTAACAAAGAAAAACCTCGATGCAAAGATTTATGGCTTACTTTATATGTTTTCCTCATTGTGGGTTGAATTCTGACTTGAAATATCACGGGGGCTACCTAAAAAGGGTCTGGAAATAGTGCCTGAAGAGAAATGTGTCTTCCCCGTGCTGATTTTATTCCAGAACAACCAACCCACAATAAAAACTGGAGCTTCATGAAAAGACTTTTCTGTTGTGCTTGACTTTGTTCCAGTAGTCTATAAATTTATGCTTGGTGCTGTTTCCAAGCAGCAACCAAGAATCCACATTTTCCTGGTTTGTTTATAATTTATAATTTATACTCCAACTGCATTCAGAAAAGGCTCAAGGCAACTTACAGTAAATGCCATAGGCATAATGAGGCTGTTTAAGTGGGAAACAGAAGACAAGGAGGGGGCAACATGCCCAGCCACCTCTCCTGGCGGAGGGACTGTGGGTGAGGCTTCTGCACAGCGGTGCGCTTTCATGCCGCCAAGGTGACAGAGTCGCAGACTTGGTTATGTCATCGCCAGCTAATAGTTCCTCAGAAATCGTAAACCTTTTGCATTTTCACAGAATTTTTGCTAGGCAATCAATGTATTAGCAACACTGTCCTTGAGATGATGAGCCCTGTACTTTGAATTTCATGTAAGGAGCATAAACACTCACCTTTGATATCTGCCACCCAGCAGAGCCATTTGCTGCCACCTGACCCTAGGCCGGCCCCATCGTGAGGACCCTTATGATTCAGTGGAGTCGTTAAATCAGTCCTGTAGATACTTGCTTCCTGTTGTCACTCACTGTTCCTCGCCCTGGAAGAGGGCACTTCAACAGCAGGGCAAGGAGTAATAGGTATCTAGTATTGGTTCATTCAGCATTTATTGAGTGCTCGTTCTTTGCTGGGTCCTGGAGAGCCAATGGTGAACCAGGCATACTTGATTTCAGCCTTCAAGGTCATACATAAAATTGGGGGTAGGGAGCCTTTTCCATGAGCTGTAAATTAATATTGTGCTCAAAGAAAAAAATTAAAAACTGTAAAACTGTCCATAATAACCCAGAGCATCCCAGGCCCATGTACACACACAAGCTTTCATCTCTTCAAAGGACGTTTTGATAAAGAGCGCTGGCACTTGCTTTCTGGCATTCATGGATGTTATCCTCATTTCTGGGAGAAATTCAAATATGGGTGAATGCGTGTGAGTAGCACAGAAACAAAGAACCAATCATGCAAAAGGTTACCATGGGAACAAGCCCCTTTCTTCAATTTATTTTTGTGTGACAGATTCAGATGATACTTTAAATTCACATTTTAAGTAAAAACAGTCTCATGGTATTAAAATTGCAGGGACTTTTAACATACTGTTTTCCTATCTTTGTGGGGTCTTGTTTATATTCCTTCTAGCATGTGCATTATCAGGGAGAGGAAGGATTAAGGGCACCAGAACCTTAACTGGTATAGCAGAGTCCTGGGGACACTTAGTTCTGTAGTCTTTCTTTGCCACTTCCTTCCCTGGACCACAGCTCCACCTGACTCCTTTGGGATTTGCTGTGTGCCTTGAACTGAAGGTACCTGTGGGGAGGGAGCTGGGTTTAAACCTGGGAAGGCTCTGTGTTTTGTGATCCTAAGAATAAGAAAACCCTTAGTTTAGCTCTTTCACCTTAATCTCTTCTGTCATGTGTCCAGGCTCATCTCAAAGGCATGATAAGAATCTTTTAACAAAAACCATCCTAGAGATTTTTAAGGATCAAACAGTAGCTATCGGAATGAGAATGTGGGCTACCAGAACATTTTTGTTTAGAATGTTTTTTTTCACACATTCCCAAACACTTTTAACTTAAACCATTATCCCAGTACTATCAATCCAGAGATCAAATTTCAGAAGAAAAAGTGAAAATAGAATGGGAGGAGACATGGAGTCTGTTAAGGAAGAAACTTTGTGAGATCTTGACCAGACAGAGATGTGGGGTATACTCATTGAGAAAACAGTTCTGTATTTTTGTGAAATTGACGGATTTCCTGTCAGTGTCAGTCTGGGGAAGGATTCATAGTTGCGCATGATCTCGTTCATCGTCAGTTCCAGCTGGTTGGTGATGGCTGCCGGGAGTGCCAGTTCCGCGTCTGGGCAGCGTGCCGCACTTGGTCAGTGGTGCCTGCTGTAGGACGGTGGCGGTACTGTCGCCATGCATGTACATTCCAAGAAATTCAAAGAAATAGATGCGGATCTTGAGTGTCAACTTAACTACCAAAAACATCCCCAGAGAGGCCCCAAACCTCACTTATGCACAGCAGAATATAAATTCATCTCGGTGGAGTACAGAATGTTCTGCTGGTGTTCTGTTAGGAAAGTGTTTCCAGCAGCACATAGTTTGCTGCCACTTATCTGGAATGTTTCTTTGTTTGGTGAAGACATTTTATTATATAACAGCAACTTAGACGTGCGGAACCTGCCTGGCATGTTTCATGTCTCCAGCCTAAGTGAATGGGATACTGCAGCCGCTTAGACTGACAGCTCGTCCAAGTGAGGAAGAAGTCCAGGAATGATTTGAGTTTGCTTTAGGCAGATGGATATTAATGAAGACAAAGTACCTTGAAAGGATGCCGTGCTGAGAAGGGCACAGGACGGCGCTGATTATAACCAGAGCCCTGCTTTCTGTGCTTCCCTTGAGAGCTGAGCTGCTTAGCCATCCCGGAATCTCACTCAGGCGGGTGGGGGAGGGGCTGGTCTTGAAAGTTTTGCAGTTAAGTGCAGCTGGCACTGAAGAAATTGGGGCTGGATTGGGTCTCATTTTAGTGACCTTACTTGACAGGATTGTAAAAGTTTGTGCTGGGAGTTTGTGTCTTCACCAGTGCGCCTAGCATAGCCCTGGGACCCAGACTGTGGTCAGTGAATGTACTCTGGCTTCATTTACCAGTAGCAAAGAGAGGTAGAGACTGACGAATTTGTGGGCGTTCTATTCTTGGTAAAAGAGCAATAGAACAGAATTCCTTGAATAGGTTTTTTCTTTCTAGTGTTCAGATTAAAACACAAATTTAATTTTTTTTTCACATCAAATATAGGACTTCGTCTTACGTTCCAGGCACTGTGGCCAGGGTATAATAGTGTCGTAGAAAACACACATGGCCCCCGTCCTCTAGTCCTTGCTAAGAGAGACAAACGCAACCCAAATCATAACATAATTAATTACGACCATAGAAGGGATACCAAAGATTAGCACAGGAGCTGGTAAAGACATAAACTAAGGGAGCGTAGCCCAGGCCACAGGGGTCAGAGAAAGCTTCCCGGAGGAGGAGAAGTCTGATCCAGCGTTTGAAGGATGAGGGAAACAAAGAGGAGGGCAGCAGGGAACAGGGAGGACCAAAATGAATGACTCCCGGCATTTCCCAGGGTCCCTGTAATCCTGTCACTGCTCACAGTGTGCCAACAGGACCAGGACGCACCCCTGGCCTTGGCCGTGCTCATCGGCTCCCCAGGAGGCTCACCTTGGCTAGTTGTTGACTCTCCTGCCATCCCGCTGGTCTCGCTGCAGCATAAATCTGCCGTGAGAGTCTACTGTGGATGTCCATCATTTACTTGCTGAGATGATGCAACAGCTGGTCTTCTTAGAAAGTCATAGTATTTCTTTTTCTGTTCAGCTGTTCATCTTCTTGCTGGATGTCCAGGTTGAGGGCTGGCCGGTAGAAACAGACCGGCAGTAGCAGCAGACACCTATGAGCATAGGCCAGAGGCATTCACGGGTTCTGGGCTCAGAGAGGCTGTGGTTCTGGGTTCAAACTGAGGCTCAGTTTTTTGGGTTTTGACGTGAGGTCCCACGGGTTTGGTTTTCTCATCTGTAAAATGGGTATAGTGGCCATCTCATCATGCAGGCTTGATTAAATTAAGTGAGGTGGTATGTGGGGAGTATGTACCACTCTGCTTAGCGCAAGGAATGGTGAAATAATTATTGTTTGCTCCGTGACATCCTCCAAAGCCTGTCGTCCTGGGCTAGACACATGGAGGGAGATTTTGTTTGTTGACTGAATAAAACAGATTTGTTGTCTGTATTAAGTAAGTGCTCATTTTCTCTGTGGATTGGCGAATTTACCTTAAAGTCTTCAAGAGCTACCAGGCACGTTCGTATCCGACATGTCGATTACATTGCCAGTTGAAGTGGAAGAAGGTAGTAAGTAATGGTATGGGGGCACTTCTGTCTCACATCTGTAGGTGTTTTCTGCCGACTACACACGGGAGAAAGTGAAGCTAACAGAAGTACATGCACTGAGTGTATTAGAAGCGGCTTCCTCACTGCCGACTTTGTTTTTCCCCCCAAGTGCAGTGCCACTTTTAAGGCTATCACTCGATAAAGTAACCACAAAAGGCCTAAAGAACATACAGCCTCTGCAGTTCTGGGAGATGCTAGAGAAGAGGTTGTAGATCATGAGCAAGCTCTTCCAACATGGGCTTGCAGTTGTCCTGAAGCCCTACCTCCTGGGAGGCCGCCCTGGTCTGACCATTGTCGGCCCAGCAAGGAGATCACCGGGCAAGCTGCAGGCACGCGAAGCACTCCTGTGAAGTCTGGGTGTGATTGCTGCTGATGGTGAATCAGCCAACTGGGCTGACTTCGGTTCCTGGTTAGGAGGCAGTATTTTCAGGAAGCCTTTTCAGGTGATCAGAGTTTCCCCAAAATCTAGACTTTAGGGATGAGATTAGACTTTTGGTAGAAAAAAAACAGGGAAAGATTGTGTAACATGTTTGGCTGTAAAACATGGTCCTCTTGGTAATGCTTCAAAGAGGGAAAAATGAATGTATTGTAGCACTGAAATGTATTTCCATTAAAAAGTTATCCTTCAGGTAAGCCAGATCACTCACAAATTCATTTAGGTTTCATCCAGGGGACCAGAACGCTGTAACTTGTGCCTCAGGTTTGATGTGGAGCAGCAGCATCCTTGGTTCCGGGAACAGTGCCTCATTCTGCAGTGATACCTTTCTTGGTCTCTTTGTAGCTCCACTTACTTAGTAAAATATGCAAATTTGCCGAAATAACCAACAGATAGTTTAGCACAGAAAGCTTTAAATTGTGTCTTAATTGTGCTAATGTAGAAATAAAGGATGGGTGGCTTGGTTTATATTAAAGTGAGTAGCATAAACAAATATTTTGTTAGTATTTTGTTTTTAATCCTGTACTTTGGCAAACCTTGTACTGTGATAAATGAATTTTCCTTTTCATTGGGAAAAGCCAAGTTACTGTTGTTTTTGGGTATATAGTTGCATTCTTTCGGATTGTAACACTTCGCTAAAGACAAGAAACTAAAAGATATTTGCCTCCAAGATATTTGTTTTGTAGATTTACATGATAATGACCGTATAAATGGTTTCTTGTTTTTTCAGTTCTCTTTGAACATTTTCTTCAAAGATGCTTGGAATTAAAATAAAGTGCAAATAGTTTGCCTTTACAGGAAAACTAGCCAAAAATGAACTAGTCTTGACTATATACTCCTTAGAGTTGCTGTGGCTCAGAATTCTCACAGATGTACATTTTCAGCTGTCCATTTGACATCTCCAAGACAAAAAACAAACTGCTTCCTTCTTGCTTGACCCCCTTCTCCTAAATCCCTATTAACAACCCACCTTGATTCCCAGGTAGAAACTTTAACCAGAAATCCCAGCATCTTCCTCCTTGACTTTCCCATCTAATGAGTTTCTCCATTCTCTTAACTTTCCCTCCAAACTGTTACCCAAATCTGTGTCCTCTCTTTCATTTCCCACTGCCAGTCTCTATTACCACTTGCCCACATTTGCCATCTCACCAGCCTGCTTGTGGGTCTGTCTCTCTCTGCTTGCAATCCATCCCTGCAGTGTCCTGATTCCCACTGTCTGACTGGGTGACTTACTGGCTTCAGTACCTTTAGCAGAGTCTCATTGCCACTGATTACGCCCAAACCCCTCAGCATCCTGTAAGACCTTTGCTGTCAAGCTCTGACCTGCTTTTCAGCCTCAATGCCTGCCCGGTTCCTCCTCTGGTCCACCCCGCAGCCTCCCTCCCCTACTCACATCTTCTGGAATGAGTCTCACATCTGGCCCACGCTGTTTCTCCAGCCCGAAGTGCTGTGCCCCTCTGCTCCGGTACCGACATTCTCATCACTGACGACCTGCCTTACACCCTTCCTCACCCGTGTTTGCTCTCAGCCACCCTGCCTTCGGGACGTCTCACTGTGCGCCTCTGCGACAGGTCTCCTGCTGTAATTAACTGGTCCCGACCCGCCGTGGGCCGCTCAGGAGGGAAGGCTGCTTTCTTACTCAACTTTCATTTAATGAAATAATTCCCCTCTGGCAATAACTCAGCAGCCTCTGTATTACTTCTTGGTATTGTACTATCTTTTCTTGATATACACTGATGTTGGCACAGAGACAGTGAGGTTGAAATTTCATCTCTATATGTAGACCCAACCCTCAGATTTGAAAATAGGCACTCACACAGATATTTCTACGCTACTGTTCATAGCAGCGTTATTCCCAATGGCCAGAAAGTAGAAACTGCCCAAGCATCTACCAACAAATGAATGGATAAACAAAATATGGTATCTGCATCTAAAGGAATATTATTCAGCTGCAAAGAGAAGTAAAGTTCTAATGTATGCCTCAACACAGTTGAGCTTAGAAAACATTGCACTAAATGAAATAAGCCAGACAAAAAGCACAAATATTGTGGGATTCCACTTACGTGAAATGCCTAGAATAGACACGTTCATGGGGACAGAAAGTAGGTTAGAGGTTATCGGAAGCTGAGAAGGTGGGAAATGGGGAGTCACTGCTTAAGGGGTGTAGCCCTTCTGTTTAGGGTGATGGAAATATTTTGGAAATAGATCGCGGTGATGGTTGCACAGCGTTGTGAGCTTCACACTAAAAATGGTTAAAATGGCAAATTTTATATTATGTATATTCTGCCACAATAAAAATACATAGTTTATGTAATTACAAAAAAGAAACTGCCACCGATCCCCCTGTGCACGTATGTTCCAACCTGTAGTTATGAACAAGAATGCTGTCTTTCTGTCTGATCTATGTCTGCCATTCTTTCTAACATATCATACGTTTCTGGAAGTCAGGGACCCATCTATATAGAAAGTATCTTTTAAGTATCTTTTTGGGAGTTTGGAGTTGGTTGTTTTTGAAATTGCTGAAAGTTTTAGGATGGAGGTTATTTTATTTGAATATTCATAGATTCAGTCCTGACAAAGTGACAGGAAGTTGCTGACGGGGACCTGGAACATACCTGTGTGGTTTTAGGCCTTCTCTCTGAGAATCGTGCATGGTGACTCTCATATCCTTGAAAGGGAAGGCAAATAGTCCAGCAAAATCTGATGTAGGTCTTTCCCCTTGCTGTTTTAAACAAGAGACTTGGATGAGTTGGCCAATTACAATCTGTGGGTGGGAATCATATTGATTATTTTCTCTAAGTTATTTTTTAAAGGAAATGGAAATGTATGTGGTTTCTCAGAGTATAATGATTTTACCCTTCCAGGAAGTTAAAGTATATTTGTGTTTAAGATCCTACAGAAACTTTAAAAGACAAACTAGGTCATGATGAAAAGCTAGTAATTCACTTTATACTAAAATGAGTTTAATATACATGTAAGTATATAAAAACAAAGCCTCTTAATGTCTTGATTGTTTTATTTCTGAGTACCAGGATTTTCTTTGAAAATAACCGAGATACAAATGTGAGAAAATGTTAGCCCATATTTACTATTATCTTGTATAAATTTCTCTTCTCTCACTCACTGTCAGCCTTGAATTTTGTATGATGGAGTCCGACTAGAAAACTGGTAAGGAGCAGTGATGCGCTTAATGCTGAAGAAGTTACCGAAAACTAAATATCCCTTGCTTTACTGATCCAGAAGCCAACATTGGAAATTATTGTTGATTTCACCTTCATCATGTTTTTTTGGAAAATCATTTGGTCCCTGTGTGATAGTTATTTCTAATAGCTTTTCCTACCATTCCAGACTTGGACTGGACGTGGGCTCTAGGGCAGTTCTCACATGTCAGTGTTCATTGCAATCATCCGGAGGGCTTGCTGAAATGCCGGGGGGGTGGAGGTGGCTGGTGAGACTGCATTTCTAATAGGGGCTTAGGCGACGCCAGTGCTGCTGGGCCGGGGGCCGCGTTTAGAGCAGCGGCACTCTGGGTGGGAACCTGTGTCAAACACCTGACTCCGAAGATCTATTAAAACTGGGTGCGATCCTTGGGTGCCAGGTGAAACACAAGACGCCCTTGCGATATTTGACACCTATTTTTACTAAAAAATTATTCATTATGTATCTGAAATTTAACTTTGACTGGACCAGACACAGTCTATGCACATACAAATACATACCCCCTCCAAGTCTGCCAGCCCTCAATTGCAACCTGAGTTTTTCATGAAGACCCTGAAATGTCATACATGTTATTAGGCTTAAAATATTACAGTCACTTTTATCTTGAGAGAAAGGACACATAGAATTCGGTTTATGTCAGACTTGTTTTTTAAGCCCTTATTTAGGTGTTTTGCTCTTATGCTTTTCAATATAATAAAATATGTAAACACCTACCTCCCCTCCCCCCAATATCTAGAGAATGTTTGAAAAGTCATGAAATCCGTATATTCTAAAATATACTGGAACGCATAGAAATGAACCGGGTTATCAATGTTTTAAACCAACTACTTGAAGTTATAAGGTGTTAGGACAGGTTTCAATCTAGACAATTTTTATCGTTTTTGGCTTGTATCTTTTTGAGTCGGTACTGGTACTGTTGATTTTTTCAAACTCTGTATAAAAGCATTCCTTGAGGGTAATCTATTAGTAAAGCATATGGAAGAAAGCGTAAATGCTTTTCTTTGTTTTTGTTTTCCTTCAGATTCTTCACAGAGTTGGAAGCAAGGCATCAGAATAACATCTTCATAGATGACATAAGCGACATTGTGGAGAAGCACACGGCATCCACATTCGACCCGTACGTGAAATACTGTACCAACGAGGTCTACCAACAGCGAACGCTGCAGAAGTTGTTGTAAGCTGTGTTGAATATTATAGTTTTAATTGTCTGACTTTGTTTTCATTGTGTCACATTGATTGAACTTAATTGATCTCTTAAATCATATTTAGAAACGCCTTGTGATGGGCCGTTTTCCAGGGAGAAACCTGTGAGACAGTCACTTTTTCAAGATGAGCGTGTTTGAGTAGAGAAGTCTTGTCTGTGGAAAATTTTCTCTCTAAATCAATTATGAAATTAGAATCTTTTGTTTTTCTTGTTTTTGCTTTTAATTGCCGTTATCATTTCGAATTGCCCCAGTTTTCTAAGCCTTTAACTGGCTATTAAGTATTTTGCCTGAGGCTGAGAGAGTTTTTGAGTAGGTTGAATTAGTGTCTAAGATCCAGAGTTTTCTCTAACACTCTAATCTTCCTCCATTCAAATGACAGTGCCATTGCATTACTTATAGGAGTTGCTGGTTTTGCCTTTGGCTGGTTTGAGAGGGGAAGATCTGAGGGAAACCAGTGGGGGCCAAGTTCTTAAAGACTTTAATTATGAAACAAGAAACAATTAACCTGTATATTCCCTCCACACCTTTCTTTGTCCTATTTAGGTTCCTGTGAGTTTTGGCGTGATATATATTCCATCTCTGTCCTTGAAAGACTTGGCAGTAGTTCAGTAATGTCTGCATTGTTTTATTTTCGGGGACCTTGTTTATCACACTGGTTTTATAGTGCAGTTGTACATTGCTGAAAACTCAGTTTGGGGCCCACTGGCTATTATCATTCTCGTCCCCTCCTATGAGTTGTGGCATTTGGGAACATTGCGTGGAAGTCTGGTCCACTTCTCTGCGATGCGTGAGAACCTGTGGCGAGGTCGGGCTTGATGATGAGTGATCACCTCGTGGCTGCTTGGAGAAGCAGCCCCCACGTTGGTGAGAAGGGTTGATATGCCCCTTCCGTCTCCCCATCCTCATGAAGCTCTTGGATAGGCAGGGCAGGTCTCCCGTGCCAACTCCAAATGAGGTTTCCGGTACAAAGCGGGGTTTGTCAGCACTTCTGATCTTTGGAGCTGAATATCTCCGTGTTGTGGGACCGCCCCGCATGTTGTAGCCTGTTCAACAGGACCCCTGGCTGTTACCCAGAAGATGCTGGTAGCACCCTCTCACCCCAGTTGTGACAACTGAAATGCCTGCAGACATTGCTGAATGTCCCTTGGGGAGAAAATCACGCCCCTCATTTTTCATAACCTCCACCCCTGCTGGGAACGGCTGATGTCAAAGTTGCTCTGTAACGGTTAGTTACAAACATGCAAGTTACATGTTTGAAAACAAAGCCTTAAATTAGAGCAAAATTTGAATTTGTTTTCATTTTTTTGCAGGATTAAAAAAAATGTGAATAGGAAATGCTATACATTATGTAACTTAAAAAATTAAGGTTTTATTGAAATCAGCTTAACGATGCCATCCTTTGAGCTTTCACCTGGAGAATCAGGAATTGTGTCTTCAGGAGCTTTGTTGCAGTTGGTGTGAATTTACTGTTAGGACAGCGACTTTCAACTTCAACTGCACTTTCGAAACTCCTGGGAATCTGAAAGCAAGCAAACAAACAAAGCCCAGCAGTCATTCCAGACTTTTTGTGTGTGTGTGTTGGGGTAGGGGGGGCGAGGGTTGGGTACTAAGTGATTTAAAGTTGCAACTAGTTTTGAATATAATTCTTTTTCTTTTAACTTCCTAAAAATCATTTCAAGCTAGGACAAAGGAAAACTTAAAACTCCTTATTCTGAAAAACTGCAATTAAAATGTTTCTATGAAACTCTTTTAAATTTGCTATTCTGGGTATTTCCTAGTTTATTTTTAGCAAACTTGAGCCAAATCATTTAATTTTCAAATATACATATATATATATATATATTTAAAAAGGTCACAACTGCCATTACTCTGCTTCTTGACCTCTCCCCTGCCCTTCAGCGCGGGGTTACCACACACAGAACCATCCCTCCTGCCTTTGCAAGTCCCAGCGGAGCCCCTGCAAGCTCCTCTCGGGGTGAAGTGAGGTGAGAGTGAGAGACACAGAGGAAGGGCGCCCGGTAAAGCCAGTGTGCCTTGTTTGCCTTCTGTCTTTACCAAATACTGCGTCCATTATTTGGCAAGTTTGGGACCTTTCTGAGGCTCCATTCTTTTTGGAATCCCCTCTTGACCTATCTTAAAACTTACTTGGGTAGTTCCACATGAGATCATATATGTCAGTATATCTTGCCAAATTCCATAAAAATGTTGGGACAGTATTATTACTGTTTTTATGTCACTGGGAGAGAAGAAATACTCTGGCTGACAGAAGGTTTTCTGTCTTACACGCTTTGAGAAAGTCCGAAAGCCTCCTAGTCAGTAAATCCAGCCTGACATTTCTTTCTTAGATCATTATCTAGGGCTAGAGAAGTGGCTTAAAACAAATCGTTTGTTATCTTTTTAATGGAATGTTTCTAGGTTATCAGACATGAGGTCTAGTCTGTATACTCATTTGCAATCCATGTGTTCACCATCACGATACCATTGCCTCCTTATTTGTTTACTTTCCACTCCTATAAATTTCTAGCTCAGCACATTCATATAGTTTAAACTCATATCTTCTCTTCAGTCTTCCTGTAAAAGGCAGACAAGCCATCCATGTCTACCTATGTAATTATGTGTTCATGTTGTTCTACATATTTAAAAATCATTGATAATATATGAACTTATCACAGCATTGTATACTCCATTTTTATTTGCATCTTAACTTGATGAGGCAGTGTATTGAAGTTTCTGCTCTGTTTT
>PVJI01005473.1:0-35000 GCA_004026765.1 Micronycteris hirsuta
ATCTGAGAGGGAAAAATGGTGGTTGCTCGGCTCTCTGCTGGCTTTCAGTGACTCTCCCTGCAACCCACAAGCAAATTGGGCCCTTCTGTGGTGATTCCCACACAGGCAGACTTGCCCCAAACAAAGTTTTCTGATGGGAATCTCACCTTAGGCCACAGGCAATGAAGTTCAGCCTCATAACTCAAGAGCCACAGTCATCCATAAGGAGGGAAACACAAACTAGTTCAATGGAAAACTACTTGATGTGAGACTGATTCTGTCTGTTTCAAGCCCATCATGTTTTCTTCTTTATAAATACTTCCTATTGAAATCCTTAGTATATTCCACACTCATTTTCAAGGTCTCTGAATAGGAGAACACCCACATCCCTGCAGAAATCACCTTTGCTTCCAGTGATATCAAGGTGGAAGAGAAAAGGAAAAGGTTGAGTGTGAATTACTTGGGCTGCACAATTCATGCCAAGAGAGGGCCTCACCAACATCCTTGCATCCTGTCACCTAGAAAGGAAAACACAGCTCACATTTACTGAGAACACACTGTCTTGGATGGTGTGCTTAGGCCTTTACAAATGCACAAGGAATAAACAGCGGGCCTGAAGTGAGCTGTGGAAAGAGACAGTAGATCTATCCCAGGCTGAGCATGGATAAGGAGAAAACTCCCTAGAGAGGAAGCACATGGTGGGTGCCAGCTAACAGAATGGCCTGTGGAGTGAAGTTCCTGCAGGGTCAGAAGACTTATCGAGAGGAGACTTATAAAGCAGCCCATGAAGAAATTCCAGGAAACCATGGGAAAAGGAGGCATTTTGCAAGTGAAGCCAGAGATTCTGCAAAGTTCAAACAGAAGCTCTAGATTGTTCATACCAATTGCCTTCACCTAAATGCACTGACCAGAAAACCTGGTGACCTTCAGGTTATAAAAACATTATCTTTAATCTTTAGAGGGGAGGTGAGATATTATTCCAGTTTGATTCTAAGAAAGCTGGAGCAAACCCAGCACAAGTAGTAGTCATCTGCATATCACTTTATAGTGCATCCCAGGAGGCCCTGGTCAAGGCACAGGTGGCAGATGACCTTGGCTGGCACCTCCCAGGATGTTCCAGAGCCAGCATACCTGATAGACAGCTTTAGACCATGATGAAGCACCACTCAACCACATCCACAAGCAACATACTCAAAGGGCAGACTCAGAGGCACCAGAGCCCCATTGAAGTGAGACCTGCTCAGTGTGGTCAACCACTGCACAGCATATATTCCACAGTGGTCCTGATCAGTTTTCATAGCCAACTGGCCTAGGGGTAAATCCCTCTCCCATTGATATGCCAACAACAATCAAGACTCAATTACAACAGAAGGGTGCACACAACCCACATACAGGGTATACTTGGAGTGGCCAGCTCAGGTGACTGGCAAGGCTGAGCTATTGGACCCTACAGGACACCTACTACATAAGGCCACTCTACAAAGCCCAGAAGACATAGCAGCTCTATATAGAAACAAACACAGGGAGGCTGCCAAAATTAGGAGACAAAGAAACATGTCCCAAATGAAAGAACAGAACAAAACTCCAAAAAAAGAACTAAATAAAATGGAAACAAGTAATCTACCAAATATATAGTTCAAAACACTGGCTATAAGGATGATCAGTGAACTTAGGGAAGAGTAGAGGAACAAAGATATAGGAAACATTAAAAAAAAAACACATGCAGAAATGAAAGATACACTAACTGAAATGAAGAATACATTATAGGACATGGTGAGGATCTCTTGTATACATCTGCAGCCATGCCATCCAAGGGTCCTCAGCAGTCCATGAAGGCCTTCCAATGTAAGAAGATGGCCACAGCCATGGCACACTGGAAATGGGGCAACAGCCTTATCAAGGTGAATGGGCAGCCTCTGGAGATGACAAGCTACTGGAACCTGTTCTGCTCCTGGGGAAGGGGCAATTTGCCATAGTGAACATCCAAATTTGTGTGAAAAGTGGTGGTCATGTCGCCCAGATTGGTCATGTCAGTCCATCTCCAAAGCCCTGGTGGCCTATTACCCAAAATATGTGGATGGGGCTTCCAAGAAGGAAATCAAAGACAACCTCATCCAGAGTGACCAGATCCTGCTGGTAGCTGTTCCTCATCATTGCAAATTTGAAACATTTGGAGTGCTAACTACCAGAAATCCTACTGATAAGCCCATCAGGGTGCACCTTTATAATGAATAATGGTCTTGGGATTGAAAAAAAAATACATCACAGGAAATCAACAGTAGAGTACATGAAGCAGAGGATCAAATCAGTGATTTGGAAGATAAGGAAGCCAAAAACACCCAGTCAGAACAGCAAAAAGAGTAAAGAACTTTTAAAAATGAGGACAGTGTAAGGAACCTCTGGGACAACTTCAAGTGTACCAACATTCTCATCAAGGTGCTGCTGAAAGAAGAGAGATAGCAAGAAACTGAAAATCTAAAATTAATGACAGCTCTGACTGGTGTGGCTCTGTTGGTTGGGCATCATCTTACAGGGCAAGGAGTCACTGGGTCAATTGCCAGTCAGGGCACATGCCTGAGTTATGGTTAGGTCCTTGGTCAGGGTGCATGTGAGAGGCAGCCGATCAATGTTTCCCTCTTACATTGATGCTTCTCTCCCTCTCTTCCATTTCCCGCTCTCTAAAAATAAATAAATAAAATATTTTAAAAATTAATTAAGTTAATGGCAGAAAACTTTCCTAACCTGGTGAAGGAAATACATATACAAGTCCAAGAAGCAAAGAGAGTCCCAAACAAGATAAATCCAAAGAGGGTTCACACCAAGTGAACCATACCAAGACATGCCATAACTAAACTGCCAAAGGTTAAAGACAAAGAGAATCTTAAAAGCAGCAAGAGAGCAGCAAGGAAGCTCACATAAGACTGTCAGCTGATTTCTCAGCAGAAACATTGCAGACCACAAAGGATTAGCATGAAATATTCAAAGTGATGAAAAGAAAGGACCTGCAATCAAGATTACTCTACCAGGTAATGCTATCATTTAGAATCAAAAGGGAGATAAAAACTTCCCAGATGAGAAAAAGCTGAAGGACTTCGTTACCACCAAATCAGTAACACAAGACATGTTAAAGGGATTTCTTTAAGAAGAAGGAAAAAGATAAAAAATATGAATAATAAAATGGCAATAAATACATACTTTATATGCAAATAGGTTAAATGCTCTAACCAAAAGACATACAGTGGCTAAACGGATAATAAAACAAGAGTCTTATATATGCTGTCTACATTTCAGATTGAAAGACACACACAGACAGAAAGGGATGGAAAATGATATTTCATGAAAATGTGAACAGAAAAAAAAAAAGCTGGGGTAGCAATACCTATACCAGATAAAATAGACTTTAAAACAAAGGCTATAACAAGAGACAAAGAAGGACCCAGCAACTTCACTTCTGGTTATTTATCTGAAAAAAGCCCCAAAATACAAATTGAAAAAACATATACACCTGTGTGTTGATGGCAGTATCATTTACAATAGTGAAGATATGAGAGCAACCCAAGTATCCATCAATAGAAGAGTGGATAAAGAAGAAGTGGTGCATACATACAATGGAATATGACTCAGCCATAGAAGAGAATGAAGTCTTGCCATCTGCAACAACATGGGTGGGCTTAGAGGGTATTGTACATAGTGAAATAATTCAGACAGAGAAATACAAATACCAGATGATTTCGCTTATAGGTGGAATCTAAAAAACAATATAAGTGGAACAGAAACAGACTCATAGAGAACATTTTGACTGTTGCCAGATGGGAGGAGTGTTGGGGAATAGGTGAAAAAGGTAAAGGGATTAAAAAGTACAAATTGGTAGTTACAGAATAGTCATGGGGATGTAAAATACAGCACAGGGAATATAGTCAATAATATTATAATAGCTATGTATGGTGTCAGGTGAGTACTGGATTTATTGGGGTGATCACTTGGTAAGTTATATAATGACTAATCACTATGTTATATACCTAAGACTGATATAATATTGTATGTCAACTGTAATTGAAAAATAAAAAATTATTTAGAAGAAAAAGAAAGCTGGAGTGCAGAGAGCTTATGAAATCTCGAGATGTTCATCAAGATGAATTGAATAGGTACAAGTAAAGGATAGCTCCTTTACTGCCATTAGCACTAACGTTAGACATTTACTAACTATATGTGCCAAGCATTGTGAGAAAAGTTGGTGATACCAACATAAATAAGTCTTTATCTCTGATCCCAAGGGCTTGGCATCTAGTTGGGAAAGAATAAGAGGCTATCCCAGCAACTATGACATGATTACCATTGATTCCATCATCTGACATGATTCTTATTATCTGGAAAGATCAGGGTTTGGGGACCATATTAGTTAAGATTAAATATGCTGCATGTAGTGAATGTCTAAATAATAATACTAAGATAAGCATTTATCTTCCATTCACATAAAATAGGTAGGCAACTCCTTGATTTCCAGGGCACTGGTTTTTTCCCTCTTTCTGCTCCACTCTTCCTAGCATGAAGCTTCTATCTTAAATATTTTCTAATGCTCCAAGACAGATGCTAAAAATTCTTCTCTAACTTGTAAGGAGCACTTCTTTCACTCATCTCTTTAAATATGGATGTTACTAGGAATACATCTATAATCCTGTTTTTTTCTCTACACTCTCCCATCCCTGCCCTCTAAGTTCACCCATCTTAAGACTAAAGCTACCATTTTTGTACACACACATTCCAAATCTCTTCATCTCTAGTCTCTACTTTAGAATCACATTTTCATCATGGGACATTAACAGAAGACTCTAAGGTTAAGGGTCAAAAAGTGACATGTCTAAATATGACATAATTGCACCTCCACAAACAGAACTGGGCCCTGCTCTTGAGTCCCTTGTCTCTGCCTTCAGTATCACCACCCAACAATTCCATCAAACAAACAACCAGTGTGTTTTACTCCCTCTCTTTCATGCCCCCTAACACACACATGTACACACACACACACACACACACACACACCCCTAATTGATCATAACCATTCACCTTTCAGATTCTCTCAAATGCTTCCTTCTTCTGATCCTCCTGCCCCCACCCCAGCTCAAGTGGTCGTTATCCGTCAGTTGAATTAATACAATCTTCTCCTTGCTTGTTTCCTTATCTTTGTTCATTCAATAGTTCAATAAACATTCATTTGCAAGCTGACTGCTGGGCCCTGCTCTGGCCGCTCCCTGTCCTAGCAGTAGAACCTCCTACTGCTTCCAGTTACATTTCTCAGTTCAGATCTGACTCTGTTGCTGTCCTTGCTTTAAAATCTCTGAATAGGATCAAGTACAAACCTGTTAGAATGGCTTTTTACAGCTGGACCTTCACTTCCTGCTCACACCCCTGTGTAGGCCTCTCTCTCATACCCACCTCCCTCCCCCGCCCCTGCAGGCACCCTCCACTCCCAGATCTTACAGTGAGGTCTTAAGAGCAGGAGATAAGCACACACACTGAGAACTCTGCCACATTTTGGGGCAAAATCTATGGGATTTTTACCACATCTCTTTCCTATGATTGAACTAATAATAGGGAAACATTTTATTTTATTTTAGAACCCTTAGACAAAAACTTAAAAGCAATGACACCTTTTAACATGCAGCTTTTAATGACCCACTTTTTAAGGTGTAGCTCCCAGACATAATCCTCATCCTCTGGCAGATCAGGTGCTCTCCTACGTGTCTACTCAATTTAATAGGTACTCTCCTGGGTGTGTGGAGGGCAGGGGCATGGGGTGTTGTCTGAGTCACCATTGGCCTGGCCACCATTGACAGCTTCTGCTTGTGGAGGTGCAACATTATGTCATATTTGGACATGTCACTTTTTAACCCTTAACCTTAGAGCCTTCTGCTGATGTCCCATGATGAAAATGTGATTTTAAAGTGGAGATTAGAGATGGAGAGAGAGATTTGGAATTTGTGTGTACATAATTTCCATTCCATTTCTTTAAGCCAGAAAGAGCAGAAGTGGTCACTGGTAATTCCAGGACATATGTACACCACGAAAAGGCCTAGATGACAACCCCTAAGGGTTCATGCAATGGGTTCATCCAATGCCTGCAGAGGGCAACACTGGAATTGCCTTGAATGGGGTGGTCTTGCCTCTATGAGGGAACATGAGAAACTCTTCAGGAGGGCTGCATACCTACAGATCTGCCATTCACTCAGCACACTCACTGAGCTCCTGTGATGACTCAGTCACTGGGAAGCGTATATTGGCTGGGAGAGGCCAACAGTCCCTTTAGGTCAGTTACCCCATATCAGGCTCCTAAGTGGCTAGGTGCATTAAACAGGCAAATTAGGGAAGTCCTCTTACCTAGGCCACCTCCCTAGTCCAGAATCTTCCATTTATGTATTTATCCAGCAAAGACATACTGAACGCTACTTTGTGCCAGGAACTACTCTGAGTTGGGGTACAGTGATGCGTAAGATGAACACATATGCTGGCCCACAGTGGAGCATATATTTCTGTAGGTGTGGGGGCTGTTGTGGGGATGGGAAGCATAGAAATAAATGAGTAAAAGACACAGGATGTTGGAAGATATTTATAAACAAGGACGCAGACTGGGTAGTGTGAGGGAAGAGGAGTTACACTTTTACATAGGGCTGCTGGCCTCCCTGAGAAAACGTTTGAAGAAATATGAGCAGGTCAGAAACAAAGACCTCTCCCTTCCTATTTGTGTAATTTTTGCTGCAAATATCTCAGAGCTACATTTCCAGGAGAAAAATGGCCTGTTTTCTCTGCCAATAGGAAAGAAGGCAGTATGAAAAAAGAAGAAAAGACCGGGACAAGAGAAATTATTCCATGTTGAACACTCCCTGATGGACACTTGAAAACCGGCTCCCAGGGCAGAGCAGTGCCCACCGGGCCGAGGGGCTCCCCGGGCTGTCAGGCTAATCCTCCCGCCCACTCCTACCCCGGCCCGCCCTCAGGGACGTTTGCTCCGGAGAGTCAGGTTCGCTCCGCGGACACCTGCCGGGGAGCAGCTTTGCACGGGACTGCACCGCAGCCGCCCTAGGGTCCTCGGGGAGTCGCCCCCAGGCTCGGAGCGCAGCGGCCGAAAGCCGGGAGATGAGCAGCGGCCACGAGCCTGGGCTGCGTAGACAGGGCGCTGGACACCTGGCCGAACTCTCGCCCCTCGCCCGACGGCTCCCGGTCCCACGTCCTGCGGGGCCGGCCTTCTCGGCCGGCAGAGAACGAACTTTCCTAAAATCACCAAACCCCCGGTTCGCACGCTGAGCCCGGAAACGCCGAACGGGGAGCCCGTTTCGGCGGCGGCTCAGCGGGCTGGGAGGCGCCGGATTCAGCGGGCGTCCTTCCCGGGCCTCCCGGCAGCGCTCGGAGACTCCGTCTTGCCGGGCTCGGGGCTCTCCCGCGCCGAGTTGCCCAACAAACCATTTAAACATTTCAGCACAAAACCGGATTCATTGTGGGCCGCACATTAAAAAGTGTTATTCGCTTTGAAGTTTTTGTCTAATGGCTCTAAACTGAAAGAAAATGTTTTCCTATTACTTAATTCAATCATAGCGAAGAAACTTGGTAAAAAGCCCACGGATTTTGCCCCAAAGTGTGACAGAGTTCTCTTTGTGTGTGCTTATCCTCCGCTGTCACACACTTTAATTCGCCTCTCTTTATCTGGCATTCAAAACTTTCTTCAATGACATTCAATAAGGTCCAGAAGCTGGAGGAGGAAAGAAAAACTGGTTATTCCCCCCGCCCACACCCCCCCAGATACTCTTTCCCAGTAGCTCTGGCTTTGCTCGCATTCAGGGGCCCTTAACCCTTTCCCTCCCCGGGCGAGGGCGGCGGCTCCTGGCTCCAGGCGCAGCGGTCACCCCTTTCACCCCCCGGGCTCCGCGCGTACCCCACGCCTCTCCCACCGGCCTCTGCCCCGCGGGGAGGCCCTCTCCTGGCCGCGGTTCCCAGCTCTCGGTTCAGTCCCAGCGGTCCAGGTCAGCCCGAATTTCCCCGAGAGCCATTACAACCAGCATGAGGCTTCACCAATACAGGCGGTATGGTTTGCTACCAACCACGCTGGCGCGAGGAGCCTTGGGCAGCACACAATGGCGTTGGGGGCAGCAGTGACCCCCCACCCCGCCCCGTGCCAAACAATCACGGACGCTTTGGTCCCTCGCTGAACCTGCTAGATAACAGGTTATTTTCCCCACTGCCCCTCTCTCTTTTCTAGAATCAGTTATTTTCTGGTAAACACAGTCTCTTTGCTTTTTAATCCGTTATAATTTGTTGCTGAGGTTATTGCAAAGATTTCATCCACGATGGAAACCCATGAGCACGCCTTGGTTTGAGGCAGTCTTGCGGCGCACTGAGTCCCTCTCCATGTCTGACGATTCTATTGAGAACAGGCGACTGCAGTGACTTGGTTCCAATAAAATCGAAAGTAAATGACTTCCGTGGAAAGTCCCGGGCTGTAAATTCGAAATATTTATGCTAATTTCCCATTGTATGGAAAAGGCTCCTGCGTAAAGCTTTCGGCCCGCTGATGATTTAAAAAGCTATAGCTGTGTACACAGCGCCGAGTGTTTGAAGTTGTTTAACCATTGTGTGACCAGAAGGAAGAGTGACGCGGCAGGGGAAGGTCTGGCGGCGAGGGGAGCTCGGCGGGGGTGGCCATGCATGGCAGCAGGGTTGAGTGTACAAGCGCCCCTCGCGCCGCTCCCGAGAGGCGCACTTCGGGAAAGCCGTGGTTTCCCAGCGCACCCGCAAGTCTACGCGGTGCGCACGAGTGGAAAGGACGCTGGCAGAGAGCTCCTACACTCGCCGGCCCGGGGGTGGAGAGGACCGGACTGCGAGATCTCCGTCCTCGAGGTCTAGGCTCTCATTTCCCACCCCTTGTCTCCAGCCCTGAGTCTCAGCGGCTGATTTGCTCTTTACGCCCACGGCCCTGACGGATGAAAGTGCTGGTGGACGAGCATCTCCGTAACAAAGACTGGGCGTTATAGGCAACATCGAAGTTAAGGCTAATTGGGAAGCTTAGAGAGAATAGAGAGACAGCGATGGGGCTAGTGCTGGGGTGCTGGGTAAGGAATATCTAATCCTCCTCCTCTCTCCCCAGCTGTGCCTCCCCTCTGCAAGAGCCCGTGTCCTCCTGCTTCCAGACACAGAGAGAGGGGAAGAGATTCCACAGGTGGAAATGGCAGGCCGGCTGTAGGGGCGCCCTCGGGGTGAACTGAGCGCACTGAGTGGAGGCAGCATGATCCTGGAGGGCAGGGTGAGATGAAAGAAGGAAAGGGACAGAGACAAAGTGCGCAGAGAAGATAGGGGTGTGCGTTCATGGAGACCTGTGGGAGCAAGCCAGCCACGGAGGGGGGTGCAAAATCAATAAGATAAACAGGCCGATGGCCAATACAGAGCCAAAGGGGAATAAGGAATAAAGAGAAAGAAAGAATATTAAATCGTAGGAAAATGAGAAAATAAACCCGCAAAAGGAAGAGGAGGGGCTAGGACGCCTGTTACGGCGTGGGTGGGGTTGACAAGAATAGAGTACATTATGCAGTTCATTTAGTTAACAAGTGAAATAATGAGGAAGCGTGCAGAGTGAATGCCAAGAGAAAAGGCACAAAAACCCTATTGAGAGGCCCGGGCCGCTCCTGGCGTAGCCCATCACATGGCAATAGTCCTATTTAAGCGGCGCCGCCGGCGCCTTTCAGCACCACTAGCGCTGGCCAGCACCCCGCGCTCTCTGGGCGGCGCCCACTGCTGCGGCGGAGGCGGCTGCAGCCTGGGCTTCAGAGGCGCTTTCTGCCTTCCGGGAAGAGGCAGCTGCGCGCGGCCGCCGCCCGTGGACGTGCGTGGAGACCCCCGAGGTCCGCGAGGCTCAGAGAGCGGGCTGGCGGCCGAGCGACCGCGCCCTGGGGCCATGCCGCGCTCCTTCCTGGTGGACTCTCTAGTACTGCGCGAGGCAGCTGAGAAAAAGGCGCCCGAGGGCAGCCCGCCGCCGCTCTTTCCGTATGCGGTGCCTTCGCCGCACGCCCTGCATGGCCTCTCCCCGGGCGCCTGCCACGCGCGCAAGGCCGGGCTGCTGTGCGTGTGCCCGCTCTGCGTCACCGCCTCGCAGCTGCACGGACCCCCGGGGCCGCCCGCGCTGCCTCTGCTCAAGGCGTCCTTCCCGCCTTTCGGCTCTCAGTACTGCCACGCGCCCCTGGGCCGCCAGCACTCCGCGGGGCCCCCTGGGGTCGCGCACGGCCCCGCCGCCGCCGCCGCCGCCGCGGCGCTCTACCAGACCTCCTACCCGCTGCCCGACCCCAGGCAGTTCCACTGCATCTCCGTGGGTAAGCCGGGCTGCCGCGCGGGGCACAGGGCACAGGTGGCCCGATCAAAGTTGACGAGTCAGGGATGGGGCGTGAGGGACCCTGGGCGTCATGGGGCGATGAGAGTCCTGTCGGGACCCTGAGGGGGGCACTCGAGGTGGCGCGTTGGGTTGGAGGACTAGGAGAGGACGCCCGGAGGGAGGGTGACAGCAGAGGACCCAAGTCCTGGAGGGGACGTCCAGGAAGGAGCGAGGACTGGGTTTCAGGGCACTCCATAAAGCAGTGCCAGGGCCGCGCGACTCCGGGAGGATCGGAGTCCCACGGTTTGAGGAGGAGGCGCCCGTGGTCACGCTGCTGTGCATCGCGTTCCGGGCGAAGAGGTGGGTGAGAGACAGAAGTCCTGGGATCCTAAAGGCCGCCTGCCAGAAGACCGGGCCGCAGCGCAGGGTCTGATCGCTTCCCTCTCTCACCCCCACTCCCCTCAGACAGCAGCTCGAACCAGCTGCCCAGCAGCAAGAGGATGCGCACCGCCTTCACCAGCACGCAGCTGCTGGAGCTGGAGCGTGAGTTCGCCTCCAACATGTACCTGTCCCGCCTGCGCCGCATCGAGATCGCGACCTACCTGAATCTGTCTGAGAAGCAGGTGAAGATTTGGTTCCAGAACCGCCGGGTGAAACACAAGAAGGAGGGTAAAGGCAGCAACCACCGCGGCAACGGCGGAAACACCGGTGCAGGCGGGGGCGCACCGCAAGGCTGCAAGTGCGCGTCGCTCTCCTCAGCCAAGTGCTCGGAGGATGACGACGAAATGCCCATGTCCCCGTCTTCTTCGGGGAAAGACGACCGAGATCTCACCGTCACTCCCTAGGAGTATGCCTCCCCAGGTCGCCCACCCCAGGCCCTTCCTGCGCCGCAGAGACTGGTCCTGGGACTCCGCGCTGGGTCCTAGGCACTCGCTGCCAAACGGTGACCACGCACGGATTTGGCACGGCTTTGCGGAGTCCCTTGGTCCTGGGCAGTGCCGAGCTGGCAGAGAACTGACGCTGGTATCACCGCCCCAGGAGCCGTAGCGGTTCAGATCGGACTCCCAGCTGTGAGCACTGCGAGAACTCGAGTCCCTCTCCGCCGTGCGGTATAGCGGCCCCAGCGGGCACGCCGGCCTGGCCCAGCGCCTTGCTGGCCGCCAGCGCCTCCTCGCCCGCACTCTCTGAACTCGTTCAGGTGTCCTCGATTCCTCTGCTCTCCCCACTCTGAGTCAGACTGGCCATTCACCCCTAGGATGCTTGTTCCATTTCCTTCCTTCCTTCCTTCAAGCTCCCTCCCTCTCTCCCTTCCTTCCTCCCTTCCTTCCGTTTTTTTCCTCCACACCTCTTCCCTGTGGTCGTTTGCCATTCATACATTTATGAACCCTCATACACTTAGGAACCTCTGTTTTTTCCTTTTCCTTCCCCTCCCCCCTGCCAGGGGCCTCCTTCAGAGTTCAATCGACCCACTTGTCCTTAACCAGGCCTTGCTGTCCCTGCGGCTCATCTACCAGAAAAATGTTGCGTGATATTTGTGGTGGGCAAACTGATTTAACTTTGTTTTGGAGACGTTCTGCCTTCCCCCAGAAGTCCCGGTTCTCCTCCTCTGGAGAACTCTCTCTTACCCCAGACCCCGGCCCGCCTAGCTGTGTAACTGTACCATCTCTGTAACACCAGAATATATTTATTTATTTATTTATGTAAAAATTTTAAATAAACTTTTCTTTCTTAGAAATCCACGTGACCGTGGACCTCCAGGCCTCCAAAGTGGACTGGACCGGCTTCTGCCAGGGTTAGAATTTCCCACTGGGGTGGGGCAGGGAGGGGGCCACGGGGCCTCACTCTGCCCCTCACCTCTCCTCAGAGATTCTGTCCGCATGCTCCCTGGTCCGCAGTCTAGCTCTGGCCTGGTGCACACGCTCAGGGGAGGGCCGAGAGCTGAGCCCCAAGGGAAGGAGAGGCTCCTCCCCTCGTTGTGCCTTAGGTCTTAATACCTGTAATGTCCCCTCCAGCCTGGGATCCATTCGCAGCCCTAGCCCTCTCTGTTTGGCTGTCCCGACCTCTATCGCCAAGGGCAATGATCATCCCATTCCAGCTTGAGAACTCTGTCCTTGGCTGTGCTCCGATTGGTAACGATTTGTTAGAGATGTTACCAACGGGATGGCGCGGCCTCCTCTCGGGAACCCCTTCACCTTGCTTTCAGGCCAGTTCCATTTGCAGGGACGGTGTTGGACAGTGGTTCTGAGAACTCACAGCGATCCAGCGCCAGAATCCCAACAGGGACGTTCTCAGGACTCCTTGTTACCATACCAACCCTCTACAACTTAGAACCCACACTCTCGACCTCCTTGTGAAGAGGTGTGCGGGGGTTGGGGGTGCCGAGGAGGAGAAGAGGCTCACACGGGTACTAGGACTAAAAGTAGTAGGAGGTTGGGGGCTTCCACAGAGATGTGGTGCTCTGGGCCACCCAAGGAAGGTATTTCTGCCATTTAGAAAATTGGATATGAAAAATGGCCTGTCTGGGTTCTCAAGAATCCTCAAGGCTCCCATTCTGAGTCCTGGAGACTGGGACCACTTCTTCTCCTGCCAGAAATTCCACTCACGAGCACAGACACCCAGGGGAGCCCTCGGACTCCAAGTATCTAGGCAAATCAAACAAGCATGTGTGTCTCTTTCAAGAGAAATGTGCTCCGGTTTGGGTTTGCTCAACACGAATTAGGTTAATTTCTAAAACCTTCAGTCTCTTTAAATAAAACTGAGTGTGAGGTGCTCTCTCCAATTCCCCTAGATAAAGGCAGACATAATCTGGCTCCCCACTGAGAGGTCACTCCAGTTTCTTTCTTGATCAAGGTGCCAGGGCTGTGCTGAAAACAGATGAGAGTCCAAACTGCCTCCCTCTCGGCATCCTCCCCCAATCTCCAACAGTAGATCCGACGTCTCATCACCCTCCCAGGAAGGGGCATTGTGCCAACCTAAACGAAGCCTGGGTGCTTGATGGCACACCATGAATAGAATCCCAGCTAGTGTTATTATCGGTGATTCTGATGCTTTCTCAGTTTTGCATGGCGGGCACACTGCTCTAAGAGCCAGCCCTTCGGCGAGTGGATGAATGAAGTTTCGCATCCTTTAGCTCCAGCGACACCCACCAGTTTGCCTTTAACCCGGCAGCAGCAAGGCCCCCAGGGGACAGGCCCATGGTGAATCCGTGGGCTCGTTTTGAGGCAGCTCCTCCTCTGGATTACAGAAGGGGGTGGCCGGATGCCCTGGGACAGGCTGTCCCCAGCTGTCAGTGACAGATCACAAAGGCTGTTTCTGAGACTGGCCTGCCAGGAAGCTGGGTTGGGGTGAGGGTGGGGTGCAGCAAGGATAGAGAGAGAGAGAAATAGAACTTGGAGAGATGTGAAAGACTGAACCCGACATCCACCTAAAGCATGTCCCCTCCCTGAATCCTTCCCTTTTGCCACCCTATGCAGACCCCTCCCGTTTCCAGAAGAAGCCGCAGATTCACTGCTGTTCCGCGGGTCCGCGCGAGTCCAGTTCTCCCTGGAGCGTGCCTTTCTTCCCCTCAGCTTTGTCTACCCAAGTTTCCACTTCCCTGTCCTGCTCCCAGAAGACCAGCCTTTTTGCTCTCTGGAGGGCTGCCCTGGCAGCAGCGGGAGAAAACGCAGCCTCCTTGCAGTGGTCCCAGTGGTTGCCGAGGCGGTGTCAGGAGCACGGAGGCGGCTGCCGCGGGCGCAGGGCTTCTCAGCATCCAGTCGTAGCGCGCAGGGGTGGCGACAAGCTACTGGGTTCCAACAGGCTTCAACTCAAACACTCCTCACGCTGCCCTCTCTCCCCTTTGGCCATGATGCGCGCCAGGGTTGCTCCTCGGCCGCCTGGTTGGGTTGAAGGCAAGGGCGCGCCCGCGTTGGGAAGCTACGGGGAAATCGAGCTTCTCTTCTAGGAAGAGAGCAGCCAGTCTTGAAGACCACATTGTTTTAGCTAGAATTTGGGACTTGTAAGGCAAATTGTGAAGTTAAAATCAAACAGGGTTATTCAGATGGAATTTCTTGAAAATTATCATTTAGTGTAACTAATTCAACTACAGACCAGAGTGAGTTTATTCCGGAGACAGTGTCTTTCTTTTTTCATGCAGCATAGTAGCTAGAAGTTTGGACCTTAGAATCTAAGTGCCTGGCTTTTCAATCCATTTCCACCAGCTACTTACAAGCTGGGGAATCTCGGGCAAGCCACTGGTCCTTCCTGGGCCTCAGTTTCTTCTTCTGTAAATGGGAATTCCGTTAATAGTTGCTCTGCAGGGTGGTTGTGCAACATTGTAAGATAGATTTCACATAAAACGCTAAGCACAATGCCTGCCAAGTTCCAATAAATGTTAACCAATGCAGTTGTTGCTCTTGTTACTTGTTGTGCCTATAGCTGGGTCTGGGGCACGGTTGGTGCTGAATTATTGACTTAATGCTGAAAGTGACCACTCACATACAGCCACAGAGCAGAATCAACCGCAGAGGGGCTGGAGCTCACACACAGTGCCAACACCAGCAGGACCCCTGGAGTCAGTCTCAGAGGGTAAGCAATGGCTCCTCCGCTAAGCACTGCTCAGGCACTGGGAACCGCTGGACTCCAAACGGGGATATTCTACCCACCTTCACTTAGACCAGTTCCTCAACATTTACACGACTGTCACTTGGGGCCAAATAATTCTTCCTTGTTGGGGGCTAGCTTGTGTGTTGTAGGGCGTTCAGCAGCTTCCCTGGCCTCTACCCACTAGATGAAAGTATAGCACCTCTCCTCCCAGTTGTGACAATCAAAAATGTCCCTTGAAGGCTAAATCACTTTAGACTGAGAACCACTGACTTAAGCCCATATATTTTCTGCTACAGTTTGCCAGTCCACTGTGACTAGGATTTGGTAGCATAGCTCTGAGTTCATCTTTCCACCTTTCCTTCACTTATCCTTCACTGAATACTCATACCTTCAACATCCAGGCTACTAGACTATGCTCCTAGGTATGGTATGAAAGTAGAAAGAAGAGGAATACCAAAGATGTTTGTGTGGTGCAAGCATGCCAGTTAGTCTACATAGCCTTGGGTGGAAAGCAGGATCAGTTGGAGGCTTACAGGATGAGCAGAGTTTACTAGGGCCTTTCCAAAGCCACTAGGGCTTTTCCAACAATATTCTGTCCATTTGTCTTGTGACCTGTAAGCAACTGGGTTTCCTCTTCAGTTATGTCTGAGGGAGCCCACAAGGCCACTTCTTGGGGGAAAAATACTAGGAGCCTGAGCTGTCATCTCCACCCTCCAGTCACACACACACACCACTCACCACCACTGTATGGGTTTTGTTGTTGGTGTTGTTGGTGTTTGTCAACATTGTATGGTTTTTTTCTGAAGCATCCTTATCGGTTTTGTCAATGCTTGAAAGTCTGAAACTAGAAATCAGTTCTTTTTCACTAAGGCTTTCTGTGTTTGATTCAAACCTATGTATCTCTGAGAGTAGTAACCATTGAGCACCTCATTCACTTTTTCCAAGAGGAGACTCCAGAAGCACAAGGGAGTAGAAGGTCCCTGAGAACATAGGGACGTGGGAGAGATAACAAAGGCAAGAAAAGGAGCAGGGAAAGAGGGAGAGTCCTCAAAGTCTCACTGGGATGGGTAAGTGTTACCTAAGGCCATTGGCTAGACCCTAAACTGTGGGTGAGTTAGTGTGCTCACTAGACTACAGCAGACTCACTAGAGTGCACTGCAGAACTGGACTCGCCCAGAGTCAGGAATAAGCTGATTCCATGAAGCAATAACCTCATAAACCCAGGGTTTTCTCAGTCTTGTGTATGGTGATCAACAGAGGATTTTCTAATGCCAACACACTAATAAAAGTGTGTGTGAGTGAGTGAGTGAGTGTGTGTGTGTGTGTGTGTGCGCTGGAGAAGCTGAAACAAAAGAAAGGTAAAGAAGGTTGCTAAATCTCAGAAGGGAACCAGGTTACCCTGAACTGAGTGCTCAGCTTTAGATGACCTGTCATTATGAATCCAAGTCCTGGTTCTAAAAGTCTCCTTTGAATCCACCAAAGAAATCCAAGATTTTTGACTTGACAACTCTCAGCCGGGTATCCAGGCATCTGGCAGTGGTGGGTATTTCTGGCTCATGGACGGAAGTGCCCTTGTGGTACATTGGGAGGCATGTGACTCAGCATGCATTTCAGGCAGGAGCCAGTAAGGAAGAAGGTCACTCAGGAGTCCTGCCCTGTGCCACCACAGTCAGGGGGCAACTGATCAGACTGGGTGTGAGCCTGCAGTGAGGAACTTCCCCACTGGGTGGGGTTGTGGGAGGGCTCTTGAATCCTTGAGGGCAGGGACCACCTCCATTGGCTCACTATTCACAGAGAGGTGCCACAGAGAAGCCACATCTCCTTGATTTCAGGATGTTATGAATTTCTGGATTTGCTCTCGTATGGGCTGAATTGTGTGCTCTTTACATGTTGAAGTCCTAACTCCCAAAACCTCATAGTGTAACTGTATTTGGAAATGGGATCTTTGAAGAATTAATTAAGGTTCGGTGACCTCACACGTGTGGCTCCTAATCTGATATGATTGGTGTCCTTATAACAGGAGGAGAGACACCAGGCATGAGTGCATGCAGGACAACTACGTGAGAATGCAGGGGGAAGGTGCCATCTACAAGGCAAGGAGAGAGGTCTCAGAAGAAACTAATCCTGCCAACACCTTGATCTGGGACCTCTAGCCTCCATACCTGAGAACAAATACATTTCTGTTGTTTAAACCCCTGCCTCGAGCCCAGTCTTTGGTATTTTGATGGTAACCTAACAGGCTAATACAAATTCTGATCTGGATGAGAGCTCTCTAGACCCCTCCATGGTAATATAAGAATATAAGAAGATTGTAGAGGAAAGAGCACTGACCTGGGAGTCAAGAACTTGAGTGAGGTCCAGCTCCAATTATACCACTAACAAATTCTATGACTTTGGATAAAGCATGATCTTCCTGGATCTCAGCTTCCTCTTCTCTAAAGTCAAGGGGTTAACTGACATTAGTGGCACTTTTTTTTTTCCTGACCAGCATCCATTTCCCCTCTTCCTGATCAGTATCTAAATTTTAAATTTTGTTTTGTCAAATGTAAGTTGAGTTCTCAAAAAAAAACAGGCATCCGTTGAGGTAGACATTTGCATATTATAGAGGTTCTCCACTGCCACGGTCCCACTTTCCACTGCAAGATCCAATAAGGACTAGATATTTACCATTAAGCCCCTTCTCCAGCAGGTCAGGCATAGGCACAGGATCTGGGCTCAATGTTTCCCCCAGAAGTCTGAATCTAAGCACACCTTTTTTCTGCCTGAGTTGTATGGCAATACCGTGGCTGTGGGCAGGGGTAGCACTTGGATGAATACCGTGATTTGAGGTCCCAGTACAAAACAGGAAATGGCAGCTGGGCATCTGGAAGGAAAGAAGGGCTATTGAGTAAACAAAACTATATGAGGTCTGTCCAGAAAAAGTCCAGCCATTGTTAACATATCAAGAACGGGGAGTTCCAGCCGACATGGTAGCATAAGCAGAAACCCTTCACTTCCTTGCACAACCAAAAGGAGGATAACAATCGATCTAAAATCAATAAACAACTAGAAGTGCCAGAAAATCAAACTGCATGGAACTCCAACAACCAAGGAATTAAAGAAACAGTCATCCAGACCAACCAGACCTGTAGAAGTGAGACAGGGCAGAGGGACGGACAGAAAGAATCCATGGCAAGGCGTCCCCACAGAGGGCGGGGCCTGGCTGAACGGGAAACTGAGACTCAGAGCTGAGTGTGGACTGTGGCGGTGGTTGCCAAGGTGAGAGAAACTCCAAGTTTCACATGAGAATTCATTGGAAAGTGCACTAGAGCTGAGCAGGCAAGCTGCATTTTTCCCTCTCTGGCCCCTCCCCCACAGGCAAGCAAGGAGGGTTGCCCTGCTCTGGTGAATATTGAAGACCCTGCCCCCTTACAACGTAACAATTGTAGGGAGACAAAGAAATATGGCCTAAATGAAAGAACAGAGCAAAACTTCAGAAAGAGAGCTAAGTGATGAGGAGATAGCCAACCTATCTGATGGAGAATTTAAAGCCCTGGTAATCGAAATGCTCACAGAACTGATTGAGCTTGGTCGAAAAATAAAAAAACAAATGAAAGATACCCAAAATGAAATAAAGCAAAATATTTAGGGAACTAACAGTGACAGGAAGGAAACCAGGACTCAAAGAAATGATTTGGAACAAAAGGAAGAAATAAACATCCAACCAGAACAGAACGAAGAAACAAGAATTCGAAAAAATGAAGAGAGGTTTGGAACTCCTGGGACAACTTGAAATGTTCCAATATCTGAATTATAGGGGTGCCAGAAGGAGAAGAACAACAGCAAGAAATAGAAAACTTATTTGAACAAATAATGAAGGAAAATTTCCCCAATCTGGCGAAGGAAATATACTTCCAGGAAGTCCAGGAAGCCCAGAGAGTCCCAAAGAAGTTGAACCCAAAGAGGGACACACCAAGGCACATCACCATTAAGTTACCCAAGATTAAAGACAAAGAGAGAATCTTAAAACCAACAAGAAGAAAGAGTTACCTACAAAGGAGTTCCCATAAGGCTATCAGCTGATTTCTCAAAAGAAACCTTAAAGGCAAGAAGGGACTGGAAAGAAGTATTCCAAGTCATGAAAGGCAAGGACCTACATCCAAGATTACTCTATCCAGCAAAGCTTTCATTTAGAATGGAAGGGTAGGTAAAGTGCTTCTCAGATAAAGTCAAGTTAAAGGAGGTCATCATCACCCAGCCATTATTATATAAAATGTTAAAGGGACTTACCTAAGAAAAAGAAGATCAAAAATGTGAACAGTCAAATGACAACAAATTCACAACTATCAACAAATGAACTTAAAAGAAAAGAAAAACAACAAAACAAAAACTAAGCAAGCAACTAGAACAGGAACAGAATCAGAGAAGTGGACATCACATGGAGGGATTTCAGTGGGGAAGGGGAAGGAGGAATGAGGGGGAAAGGAACAGGGAAGAAGAGGCATAATTGGTAGGCATAAAATAGATGGGGAGAGATAAAAATGGTATAGGAAACAGAGAACTCAAAGAACTTATATGTACAACCCATGGACATGAACTAAGGCGGGGAATGCTGGAGATTTGGGGGGTACAGGGTGGAGAAGGGATAAAGGGGGAAAATTTGGGAAAACTGTAATAGCATAATCAATAGAATATACTTAAAATGTCAAAAAAGAACAGTTTGTGCCACATCAATGTAACCTGGTAGCCAAGGAGAGCAGACTAGAATGTGGATACATGAACAATGATGATTTCACTGTACTAGTCAGTGAGGGCAGTAGATGCCGATAAGCGAGCATGTGTAATGTGTGGCTGTCACATTCAAAATGACTGAGCAAGTAGAGCAACAAATCTGCATCCAATTTTGCATTAAGCTTGAACATTCTTCCATGGAATTTATTTGGATGATTCAGAAGGCAACAGCTATGGGTAACTGGTGATTGGCAGCTTTATCACAACAATAAGCCTGCTCATGCATCATGTCTCATGCAGTTTTTGGGTGAAACATCAAATTACCCAGGTGACTCAGCCCCCCTACAGCCCAGATTTGGCACCTTGTGACTTCTGGCTTTTCCCAAAACTAAAATCACCTTTGAAAGGAAAGAGATTTCAGACTGCCGATGAGATTTGGGAAAATATGACAGGGCAGCTGGTGGTGATCGGGAGAACTGTGTGAGGTCCCAAGATACCTACTTTGAAAGGGACTGAGGTATCATTGCCCTGTGTACAATGTGTCTTGAATCTCGTATCTTCTTCAATAAATATTTCTCCTTTTCATAGTACATGGCTGGATACTTTCTGTACAGACCTCATAGATACCCACTCTGGGCACCAACTACTATCTCCATTACAGCGTAGTGGTTCACAAAGTGTGCACCATGTTTCCCTGGGATTTCTTGAGACCTGCCAGAGGTACAAGACATCAAAACTCTTTTCATAATAATACTAAGACATGATCTGCCTCTTGTACTGTGTGACATTTGCACTAGGGTTGCAGAAGCAGTGTTGGGCAAAATTGCTGGTGCTTGAGATGAACTAAGGCAGTGGTCACTGTATTCTTCACCTCCACACAACCAAGGTTCAAAAAAAAAACAGTCTAGTAACATCTAAGAATGATCTTGGTACAGGGTTAAAATTATAATTTCATTAAAAGTCACCTTTAAAAGCATGCCACATAGTAGTCGTCTCCAGAAGAAACACTCAGTGATTGGTTGAGTGGCTAGCTCAATTACTTGCATCGTTCATGGAAACCCACTTTACTTGAAAGGACTGATGAACAAGCTAATCATTCAGACTTGGTATTTGACAAGCATTTTTTAAAAAACAAAATGAGCCAGTTACTTGAAGAGAAACAACTGACATCTTTGTTACCAATGATAAAATTTGAGGTTTCAAGCAAAAATTGAAATGTTGGAATGTATGTGTCCATCATTGTGAACTTGACATCATTTCAATACCTGGATTTTTCTGGTGAGATGATGACATTAACAAATTTTCAAAATATTATATAACAGAACGTGTCGATATATGCATGACCTTCACTAATCCAGTGAACCAATATTCTCCCCATGACCAATGTGTGGTGCTCGCAAAACCAGGCACGGGTAAAAGATCCGTTCAAAGTGAAAGGTGGACTGTCAGATTTCAACAGAACAGAGCAAAAAAAATTATTGATGTGATTTCAGATTCCACATCATATAACTAACATTCAAAAAACAATCACTTTTCAAGTTTTGGTTTAGTGTCTAGAGAACTATCTGCAATTATATGAAAAGGCTATTAAAATACCCCTCCATTTTTTTAACTACATATCTGTATAGTTCAAGCAAAACAACAAATCACAAAAGACTGAATGCAGAAAAAGATATGACTTCATCTGTCTTCTATGAAGTCAAACATTAAAGAGATTTGCAAAAATATAAAATAATGTCACCTTTCTAACTATATTTTTGTTTCAGAAATTACAGTTATTTTTGCATAAATGTTATACTGTATAAAACACTTTAGGAATCATTTTATTATAAACATTTAGGAACAAGTTTATTATTGTGGTTTAAGATAAGTTAAGAAATAAATATTTTTAATTTTTTTGTTTTAATTTCTAATACAATACATATTAATAGATATAGCCCATATATACAAAAGCTCTTTGGAGTCCTCCATGCCTTTTAAGAATGTAGCCCTGACCAGTGTGACTCAGTTGGTTGGGTATCATCCTGAGAACTGAAAGGTCACCAGTTTGATTCCCAGTCAGAGCACATGCCTGGGTTGCAGGTTCAGTCCCCAGTCGGGGCACATATGTAAGGCAGATAATCGATGCTTCTCTCTCACATTGATGTTTCTCCTCCTCTCTTTCTCTGTCCCTTCCCTTCTCTCTAAAACAAAAAATAAAAATAAAATTTAAAAAAATAATATAAAGAAATTTCAAGACCCAAATGTTTGAGAAGAGCTATTGTAGTGTATTAAAATTTATAGCATCCAGCACTTACTGGATAATTCAGTATTTACTACATGTTTACTAACTGCCAGATATGTATTGGCCCTCCTAATCCTCCTAACAACCCCCTGAGTTTACAATTATTGGATTCCCCATTCCACAGGTGAAGAAACTGAGGCACAGAGAGATTAAATGACTTTCCAGGATCACACTGCTAGCTGTAGAGATGCTGACATTCAGAGCCAGAAATTTGACTCTGAGGTCCACCTTCTTTACCTCTCCAGAATGCCTTCTTCTCTCTATGAGAGCTGGCTTTGGAGTCTGTTAATTTTTTGTCCATAAAGATAACAGCCTGGCTCCCCATAACCACTTCAAATAACCAGGAGGTCTCACATCATGGCCTTCCTCTCCTAACCACCCTAATCTCCAAGTCCAGTGCCTATACAAGTGATTTAAAAAACCCAAAATATCAAACTATTTTAAAAGTTACAGACACAAAACCTGGCTATTTTCTACATCATACCTTCAAACCTGGCTTTCCTAGAGGACTTTTACATTTCCTTCCTCTGGGGACAAAAAGGCAAGTCTCCCTTTTCACTGTGGAATCTCTCTCAAAGTCCAGCCGGCCTCGTCCTGAAAGATCACACACCAATTCACATCAGTGTTTACTGTTACACTCTTAAAAGTGGAAAATTGCACCTAGCTGTGTATGCTTCTATTACCATGCCATTATGCCTGATGTCCCTATATTAATGTTATCTCATAGGCCACAATGCAAAGGCATTCCAGAAGTAAGCAAGTCACCCAGTTAAAAGCCCTGATGTGCACTAACCTATCTGTGGTCCCAAGATTTCTCTTCATAACATTTGCGGCTCAGTATTCCAAGACACTATGCTGAGTAAGGAAAATCCCATTTCCCTCAGGCATCTTTTTTAAAAAAAGATTTTATGCATTTATTTTCAGAGAGAGGGGAAGAGAAGGAGAAAGAGAGGGAGAGAAACACCAATGTGAGAGAGAAACATCAGTTGGCTGCCTCTCACATGTCCCCCAACCAGGGACCTGACCCACAACCCAGGCATGTGCCCTGACAGGGAATCGACCCAGCAACCTTTCAGTTCACAGGCCAGCAACATCCACTGAGTGACAACAGCCATGGCACCCTCAAATATCTTTTAACTTAAATGTTAATTTTAGCATGTACAAGTTAGCTTGACTCCCCTTCCACTCAGAAAGAAGACTTTAAACTCTAAATGGATTTTGAAATTCTTTCATCAACTTAAAGGCATTTTGGGGATATGGTTTGTAAAAAAGATGCTTCAGAAAATGAAGTTGTCATGTATTGTATGTATAAATAAACCTTTCAGCTCTCTGCAGAACCCAAGCTCAGTAGGGCTGGAAGAGCATTCTGGGTATTGGCATGCAAATGAGCGTGTCAACAGTGGTTAGAGTGTACATTGGAGTGGTAAACAAGCTGATTGTCATGGGAGATGTAGTCAGTCGGCTCTGTTTGAAACTCTGGCAAATCCCTTGGTTAGTTAGATTTCTGCAAGTTGAGTTTGTGAACTCAATAATACAACTTAACAGCAAATTTGCAGCCACAGCATCTTTGGGTGCCTGACAGGGTTGTGCACACCATGAAGGGCAAAGGAGCTGGCATGCCAAATTAGGTTTGAAATTCACGGAGCCTGAAACACCAATAGGAGGCTGAAGTAAGACCACAGTCGGAAAGTGGCCGGTGTGTGCAGACCTGCCTATAGACCCTGTGCTATAACTGGATGTGCACGTGGACCCCACACAACTGGCTGCTCCCTGCCTTGGCAAATGCGCTCTTATTCACTTTGAGATGTCTGTCTTTCTCATTCAAAACTTTGCAAACTAGTTCTCAGCCTCCACTGGAAAAGCGTTTTGCACCTGCACCTACAGAAGTGGGATCAGCCCTATTCATCTCAGGGAATCCACCCTTCTTTTTTTCCCTCTACACAACACTACCTCATTCATTCATTAAATTAGTCGAGCACATGGTCCATGCCAGGTGCTTGGCTAGGCTCTGACCACAGTGAATCATACTCTGTATATTCACTCATATGTCTCCCCAACTAAGTGGTGTTTATCAAGGCAAGAGACTGGGTCATCTTCCTGTGTTCCCAGCGCTTGGTACTTGGTAAGAATCACATGAGTACCTAGATTCATGTTCTTCTTACCTGGAAGAGAATGAATTCAACAAAAAGTACTGAATCCTGGAATTGTTTTTTTTTACCCATGTTCCCTCTTTCCTACTCATCCTGCTGACTGTCCCCATCCATCCATGCTTACTACAGGGAGCTTCCTCCTCCAGCACCTCCCCACAGCTTCACTGCCCACCCTCGGTCTTCCAAACTCATGCTGAGGACTTTACCAAACCCCGCCTCAAAATCCACTTCTCTGAAAAGCACCTGGTGTCAGGGAAGCCAGCTCTGAAGCTTTCTTTCCCAGAAAAGGAGACCCACTTCCCACAGTGGCTCATCTGTTAGCCTCAGAGCAGGCTCGGAGTGAGCTGAATGAATGGACCAAAAAGAAACTCTGGTCTACCTGGCTTCCCAGCTCTTAACCAAAGGGAGTTGGGGGCTGTGGAAAGAAGGAGAATGGCTTTCTGGTGAATTACTAACTATGGAAATGTGATCTGAACTGAGAAGACAGCAGGGAGAGTGAAATAGATAACATGCTTTCTGGCCGTATTGCTATACTCTTTTTTTGTTAGAAGTTTGGTCAGTAAAATGAAAATGTTGTACAGTCTTATTCAAAAATAATTCAAGTCCATGTCTGGGTCTGCCCTCTATTCCGCACGTTTCCTGTTATAGTTTGGGAACAGATCATGAGGTGCTTCTGTGACCCATTTTTATGGGCGAAATTGTGACCCCCAAAGAATGTATGTTGAAGGCCTACCCCCCAGTACCTCAGAATGTGACTGTTCTTGGAAATGAGACCTTTAAAGAAGATGAGTATTTTAAAACGAAGCCATTAGGGTGGGCCCCGATCCAATCTGAATGGTGTCCTTATAAGAAGAGGAAGTTTGGGGGCAGACATGTGTGCCCACAGAGAAAAAAAATCATGTAAGGACCCATCAAGAAGGTGGCCATATGCAAGGCATGGAAAGAGGCCCTAGGGGAAACAAAATCACTCTGATCTCAGACTTCCAGCCTCTAGCACTGTGAGAACTGTGATCTCTGTTGTTTAAACCCCCAGTCTGTGGCAATTTTGTTATGGTGGGCCTTAGCATCCATATGATATTCTCTTCATACAGAGAAAGCTCCTGTGTATAGAATCAGCTCCTCTGTCAGATGTGGGGATTCTGATTGGGCTGCCTCAGCACAAAAAGCCACCAAAAGCTGCCTCCCTGGGGCTGTGGCTATGTTAGGCTCTGCCTTTTCCTGGCGTGGGGGTTGAGGAGGAGGAAGAGGAGAAGGCTTGACCAGGCAGAGGCAAGGTGGACAGTCAGGGTAGCCATTGAGCCCTGATGCCCCTCCTGAACTTCCCAGATGATTCTGACCCTCCCCTCCCTGTACATGCACGCATTTGCTCATTCAATGGATATTCACTGAGCACCAGTTTGTCTATGTATCAGGTACTGGTGAGCAAAACTACCCTGATATAGCTGATATTTAAGAGGGGGAAGAACACTTGAAGCAAATCACCACAAACTGGAGGAAAAGCCACAATCAGCCAAGAAAGCAGAAGAAAAAAACCAGTCTAGGACTGGGAGGGATGAGGAGTTAACTGGGCAAAGATCAAGGTGAGGCAGGAAGTGATGGAAAGAGCAGCCTGTGCAAAGGGCCTGTGGAAAGAAGACACAAGGCCTTCTCCAGGCACTGAGAGAAGGCCCAGGGATGGGAGTGAAAAGAGCAGGGCCAGTACCTGGAGAGCTAAGTGTGGGTAGTCAGGGGACTAGTGCTGAACCTGGTTGACTGGATTAAAGATTTGGGGCTTGTCTTTAAGAGCAATGAAGCCCATAAATTTTAAGCAGAGGGCTGGCTCAATCAGATTTTTGTTTTGAAGGACCGACCATGGCTACAGTATGAAAAACTGATATGAGAGAGAAAAAGCAGGCAGGGGAGACCATTTCACTTCAGCAGGTGCCACACAACCACTTCCCTCTTGTTGTCTAGAAAGTTCTTGCAGGTACAAACCTGGAATGAGAAACAACTCCCTTCTTTTCTGATCTGAGGGTCACAGCAAAGGGCCCCTTCACCCTGACAAGAAAGTTCTTCCTCCTTTGCCCATTTTGGATCTAGGGTCCTCCATGAAATACCTATTCTTTCAAGCTAAAGCCCTGGTCACTGATAAATGAGAATATTTCTGAAGAATAACACCTTACATGAGCAGCTGGGCTTGACAAATTATCAGAAATGAACACTTGCCCACAGGAAGGCCATGTCTTAGGACTGTACTTCCCCATGAACACTTTTTTGCTGCAGCTACAAAGAGGCCAAATAAGTACCTGAGTCCCTCCTCAATGGTCAAGAGACTTCAGGAGAGTTGGTGAACACAGAAGGAGAAAGGGATTGAAGGAGAGTCTTAATCCTTCAAATTTATGATTATTATTATTATTAATCTCTATTTTCTAGGTAAGCTTCAGTTCTGAGAAATGAAGCAACTCGTCTCAAGTCACACCAACCAGAATAGCAGTCAGGACACAAATGAACCCCCTGGTTCTGATGTTGGTGCTGTGTTCCACCCCATACCGGGCCTCAGCAGCCTGCTCTGAAGAATACAAGCAATGACCCTGTGCATGACAAGCTATGAAGACCCATTTCACACGCCATCCTATCTGCAAGTGACTGGCACATAGTAGAAGCACAATGAATATTTATTAAATGACTGAATCATCATCACATTGGAAACCATGTGTGAGTGCTTTGCAAAGAGTAAAAGCTTGGGTCTGCAGAAGAGTTTTAATAGTCTCGGTCTCTTCCAAGAAAAAGGCCAACACTGTTGTCAGGAGCTACCTCAACCATAAGACCTTCTGAACCCACGTTCATTTTTCAAACACAATTTGTTGCATCTCTTCACTGCACCAAACCAGTGGAGGAGGGTGAGAGGGGACACCCCAAAACACATATATAAGCAAGATGGTTACAGAGCGCCAATGGACATGGGTGTGTTTTTAAAAGTCTGGGAGTTGTGGAAGAGCCATTTTGGTAGAGCAATTAGAGAAGCCTCTCTGAGAAGGAATGTCCAAGTGGAAACTTGAACAATGAGGAGATGGAAGTGGCCAGAGCTGGAAGAAGGGCATTCCACACAGAGGGCCCAGCATGTGTGAAGGCACCAGGGATTTGGAAGATTCCAGAGGTGTAAAGTAGAGAAAGAAGGCCAATCTGGGTGGAGGCAAGGAGCAAAGAGGGGCTGCAGCTGCAGGGAAAGGGAACAGGTAGAGGTCATATTATAGGGAGTATTTAGGAAAGGGGAAAGGGATTTAGATTTTATTCTAAGAGTAAAACCATTAGAGTAATAACTATTCATTGGAGAGAGAAATCATCTGATTTATATTTTTATTTTTTAATATATTTTGTTGATTATGCTATTACAGTTGTCCCATTCCTCCCCTCTTATTCCCCTCCACCTGCACCCTCCTCCCACCATCATTCCCCCACCTTAGTTCAAGTCCATGGGTCGTACATGTAAGTTCTTTGGCTTCTACATTTCCTATACTATTCTTAACCTCCCCCTGTCTATTATGTACCTTGGCCTCCATTTATTTATGCTTCTTATTCCCTGTACCTTTTTCCCCATTTTCCCGCCTCCACCTCCCTGCTGATAATCCTCCATGAGATCTCCATTTCTGTGATTCTGTTCCTGTTCTAGCTGCTCGCTTAGTTTTTGTTTAGGTTCAGTTGTTGATACTTGTGAGTTTGTTGTCATTTTACCATTCATAGTTTTGAGCTTCTTCTTTTTCTTAGATAAGTCCCTTTAACATTTCATATAATAAGGATTTGATGATGATGAACTCCTTTATCTTGACCTTATCTGGGAAGCACTTTATCTGCCCTTCCATTCTAAATGATAGCTTTGCTGGATAGAGTCATCTTGGATGTACGTCCTTGCCTTACATGACTTAGAATACTTCTTTCCAGCCCCTTCTTGCCTGCAAGGTTTCTTTTGAGAAATCAGCTGACAGTCTTATGGGAACTCCTTGGTAGGTAACTGTCTCCTTTTCTCTTGCTGTTTTTAGGATTCTTTCCTTATCTTTAATCTTAAATAATGTAATTATGATGTGCCTTGGTGTGTACCTCCTTCGGTCCAACTTCTTTGGGACTGTCTAAGCTACCTGGACTTCCTTTGCCAGATCAGGGAAGTTCTTCTTCATTATCTTTTCAAATAAGTTTTCAATTTTTTACTCTTCTTCTTCTCCTTCTGGCACCCCTATGATTCAGATGTTGGAATGTTTAAAGTTGGTCTGGAGGTTCCTAAGCCTGTCCTCATTTTTTAAAATTCTTGTTTCTTAATTCTTTTCTGGTTGAATGTGTATTTCTTCCTTCTGCTCCAAAGCGTTGATTTGAGTCCCAGTTTCCTTCCCATCACTGTTTGTTCTCTGTCCATTTTCCTTTAGTTCACTTTTCATAGTCTTCACTTTTTCCTCTATTTTGTGCCCATACTCAACCATTTCTGTGAGCATCCTGATTACCAGTATTTTGAACTCTACATCTGATAAGTTGGCTATCTCTTCATCACTGAGTTCTATTTTTAGAGCTTTGATCAGTTTTTTTCAGTAGGGCCATATTTTTTTGTCTTGGCACAGCTGTTACATAGTAAGGGGTAGAGCCTTAGGTATTCGCCAGGGCAGGGTAACCCAGGTTGTTGTGGTGTGGCGCTATATGTGGGGGAGAGGGTCAAAAAGGGGACAATACTGCTTGCTCAGCTCTCTGCCAGCTTTCAGTGACTTCCTCTGCTACCCACAAGCAAGTTGAGCCCTTCTTGTGCTAATTCCCAGGTGGATGGGTTTGTGTACCATCTAGGACTGACCTCTAATGAACTCTCCTGTGAGGCTGAGAGCTTTTCCTACCTCCTCAACCCCCAAAGGTTTTTTACAGCCAGAGGTTTTGAGGCTTTATTTCCCTGCACTGGAACCCTGGGTTGCGCAGTCTGTTTCGCTCCCCAGTTGTTCGTCCTGGTTATCCACATGCAAATGTGGGACCACCCAGTCTGCCAGCTGCTGCCTTGTACCTGCCATTCCAGTAGCTGCCGTCTCACATTCTTGGTTCTACAGCCACCACCTTGCCATGTGTCCTCTCTGCCCCAGCTGTCCGTCTCCGCCCCTCCTACCAGTCTGAATGAATGTTTCTTCTTTAACTCCTTGGTTGTCAGACTTCCATACAGTTCCATTTTCTGGCAGATCTGGTTATTTTTTGTGTTTAAATTTGTTATTGTCCTTCTTTTGGTGGTGTGAGGAGGTGAAGTGTATCTACTTACACCTTCATCTTGGCCGAAGTCCCTAATTTATATTTTTAAATGGCTGCCCTGAGGAGAACAGAGTGTAGGGCACCTAGATTTGAAGCAGGGAGGTCAGTTAGGGGGCCTTGACAGTAGTCATGGGCAGAGTGCATGGTGGCTTTGACTAAGGTGGTAGCTGTGAAGGTTGTGAAATATAGCCCAGGATAAGCTCTAAGGGAAAAGCCAATACTTGCTGATAGATTGGATGTGAGGACTAAGGGAAATTTATATATCCACCTTGGGGAAGTGTAGCCCTTATATTTTCACTTGTGTGGGAGCAAAGTCTCTCATGATACATAAAGCCGGCATGTATAGACACACGAGTGGGGTAGCAGAATTTCCTGTGGGGAAATCAGGCTGACACATTTCTTAGATTTAAAACCTTGCTACTGCTGAAACCTCTCCCTGGATCAAAGGACTTATGCTAATACATGCCTGAGCTCATCCCAGCCAGTGTTTATGGTTCTGTGTGCCCTTCCATTTGCATATCTCTCCTTTTGATGTACCTTCCTGGTCCTTCTACCACCTAAGCTGAATCTACAATCTATGCATAGTTAATGAAGACCATTCTGATGCTCTGTGCCCTCGATCGTCAATAAAAACCCCTGGACCCAAGGCTTGGGGCTCTCTCCCAGACGATAAGGGAGGAGTCGCGTGGTCCCGGTTCTCTATTCCTGCGTGTTTCTGTGTGAGATTATTTACGCATTCAGTCACGACCAACACGGATTCTGCTGGCTGGAATCCGACACAGATGACCACAGCAGAATCCTGGGCTACTAGCAGATTTTTGGCCAGAGCGGCCAGATTAATGGTCCTGTCATTTACTGAGATGGAGAAGACTGCAGGAGAACTAGGTCATGGAGGGTCACTCAGGGGTTCCATTTGGTCATGTCATGTTGAAGATGGCCATGAGACATCCAGGTGCAGATGTTGATAGGCAATTGGCAAATACACTCATAGTTTTGTCAGCAGAAATGAAAGGATGTAAGAGCAAAAGGAGAAGGGGAAATCAGGGATGAGAGGAGGCTGGAAAGAGAAGGAACCTTGGTTGTTCACAAGAACTAACTCCCTCTTGCCATAATTTCCACTTTATTTGCATCCTTTAAAAGATTTATGAACACCTATGCACTGGGCACTGTGTATTCAGCAGAAAACAGGAGCAGCAGAGCCCTGGCTTCAAGCAGCTTATGCCCAGGGAGAGCAGGCAGCCACTAACCATGTGAATGGGCCCTCTTGGAAGAAGATCCATAGAGGAAACGTGAGACAGGGCAATGCAGGGGGCGCTGGGCTACAGATTTAACTCAGGAGTCTGAAGAGAAGATATTTAAGCTAAGATGTGAATATTGAGAAGGACATGGCCATCGGTGAGTAGGAAGCATGGAGAGCATGTGAACCTTAAAGGGGCAGAAAGGAGACCAGTGCCCCATGGGGAGGTGGACTGGGTGTAATCCCAGACATCAGTACAGCCCTCACAGAAATGGGCTGAAGTTCATGCCTGAAGGATGGGAAGCTGCTGGAGGGTGTACACAGGGGAGTGACACACTGGGATTATGCTTTGGACAGATGGCGCTGGCTACAAGGTAGAGAATAGGTTCAGCAGGGCAGTGGCTTGAGGAAACAATTGAAAGGCTGCTTTCATGACTCAGGAGTGAGCTGGTAGAGGCGTGGTCAGCGCTGGCTGTGTAGGTAGTGAAAAGCAGTGGACCGGGAGGTATATTGGAGGCTGAGCTGATCTAACTGATTGGCTGTAGAGTGTGTGCAATATCGATCTGAGGGTCATGAGAAAGGCCAGTCCGGAAGGCCTGGACTGAACGAGCTAGAGAAGAGAAGATGACCAAGGACTGTGAGCTGGAACCTGCCAGTGTTTGGAGTCTCTGGAGAAAGAGGAGGAGGGCCTGTGAGGCAGGAAGGAGCGTTCACGGCCTTTGCAGTCTAGGTGCAGCAGGGTTTCTCAGTTTCAGCACATTGTCATGGGCTAACTGTTATGGGGACAGTCCTGTGCATAGTAGGAAGTTTAGCAGCATCCCTGATCTCTGACCACTAGATGCCAGTCATACTCTCATTCTACAGCTGTGAGAAAATGTCACCTCCAGTGAAGAGTCACTTGGTGGAAGAAAAGAAGCTGACAATGCAAGAGGCGATGCCAAGGGGTAAGAGTGTCAACTCAGAGTCCAGCCTCCTAGGCTACGTTGCCGCCCACCATTTGCAAGCTGGGTGACTTCAGCCACTGGTTTCATTTCTCTTTGCCTCCAGTTTCTTTATCTCCAACATGAGGAATGCAGTGTGACCTCACTCAAAAGGTTATAGGGATTATTAATAAGGTAAAACACTTAGAATAATGCCTGGTTCACTGATAACAGTTAATAAGTTATTTTCCAAAGCACTTTGATGGGGGATAAATAGGGAGTGTGCACGTATGTGCTTGCAAGTACACACATGCACACGCAGTCTTGAAGCTCAGGGGCCAGTCCTGGCAGGGGTTAGGAGTCAGCCAGGGGAAGGGTCTTGGGATGGGGATGTCCCTGGATGAGAAAAGTGTGAGAATGTCCAGAAGGCCAAGAGAAGAGGTTGGAACTTCCAGTAAATGACAAATAGTCTAGTATGAGGGAAGGCTAAAGAATGCCCTTGTGACTCAGAGGGGTTGGGGGGCAGTTAGAGAGATAAGCTTGAGCTGTGTTAAGGAGTGCGTATTACCTGAGGCAGTGAGAAAGAAGCCACAGTGGGAGTCAGGATGACAAATGATGGGAGAAGAAAGAACATGGAAAGTTGAGCCTCCCTGAGGACACATGCTCCTGGTGTCCCCTCACTGGTGGCTGTTCCTCCCCAGGTCTTCAGCTGGCGCTCCTCTACTTACTTACTCCTTCTCGTCCTGGACTTTCCTTCTTTCTTTACAGTCTCTCCAGTTCCATGGCTTTAAACACCACTAGGTTCCAAAATGAGTCATTCATTTGATAATCCTTGGATGTCAAACATTCGGCGGGTGTTGCTCTAGGCACTGAGGCTACAACAGTGAACACGACTGACTGAACTCCTGCCCTCCTGGAGCTCCTGTTCTCGTGGCTGGAGACAAACATGAAAATGAGTTATTTGTCATTGATTGATTGTACATGGTGGTGATCACAGACTGCCTAGGGAGAGGGGAATTGTTGGGGTGAGGACACAATTCAGAACAAGGTGTTCAGGGCAAACTTCACTGAGAAGGTGGGATCTGAGCTAAGACCTGGGAGAAATGAGGGAGCGACCACTTGTGTCTATGAGAAGTGGAGTTCTGGGCAGAGGGAGAAGCAGTGCAGAGGCCCTCTGGTAGAACTGTGCCTGGAATGTTGGAAGGAACTGAGGGAGCCACTGTGCTGGACAGGAGAATCAGAAAGGAGAAGGATGGAGGGAGGACAGATAACTCAGAGGGGCCTCCCCTGTCCTCTAAGGCCCTGGAACCTGCAACCTGGCTTCCCATCTTTAGAACGGCACTACCACCCATCCTCCAGCTGCTCAAGCTGGGAAGTGCCAGTCACCCTTCCACTTTAGTCTAATCCATCACCAAGCCCGAATTTCCTCCTCCTAAAAATACACTGAATCCATTCTTCTTTGTCTCTCTTCTCTGCCGAGGCCTCTCTCCTGGATCATTCAGTGTCCTCATCGTTCTCCCAGTTTTCATTCCCCACTCAGATGCAGTCATCCCCCTGAGAAATGTGGTGATCTGTGTGGTAGAGATAGGAAGCGGGTGGACTTTGACAGCTGTTTGGAGAAAACCATTAGCGCCTGGTAAGTGCTTGCACATGGCCGAAGAACCACTCTAAAAACCTATTGGTAGGATGGTAGCATGGGTATGGGCCTGCCTGGGGGCATCCCGCATGATCCAGCTCCTTCCACCCACCTCGATTCCTTCCTGCCACCCAAGCACACCAAACTCCTCTGTTCTTAAGGGGGAGAGGGAAAGCAGCAGAGAACTCTGTTGTTTGGAAAACACCTCACCCTGTCTCACTTCTAGGCTCCCAGGCCCTTACCGTCTTCCACAGCTGGGGAGGCAGAAACCAAGGGGGTGAAATTGTTTGTCCAGGATCTCCCACCCAGTTCATGGGAGAGTATGGCTGAAACCTCACTTCTTCACTGGCAATCCCAGTACCATGCTGCCTCTTCTAATAGACAACTTTGTCAATAGCCCCAAACTTCAGGGCAGCCTGTGGAGCTAGAGCAAAGATCCCAACCAGGTGGGCCAGAGATGGCCCCCTGCCACAATAGGGTGTCCACTCCCACAGTAGGGGAGTGTCCAAGCTGTGCCAGAGGAGGGGGTTAGGGGCCCATGGCTCAACTGTGTTGGCCATAAGTGAGGGGCAGGAAATACTTTAGGAGGACAAGCAGTGACACTGAGGAGATGGGCAGGCAGTGAGCAGAAAGTAGGGGAGACCACCCATCTGTGACATCAGAAGGGTCGTCTCTCCTGCAGTAGGACCCAACACAGAAGTCTGGCATTGGGATGGAACACAGGAGGCTGGAGTCATGGAGTCATCACTCACTCATTCATTCAATCATTCAGAAAACATTTGTTGAGAGCTTTTTATAGGGCATGCACTTTCCAAGATGTTGGGGAGTCAAAGGTGAATCTCCAGGGGACTCTGAGTCTGCAGAAGATGTGCCACCATGTCCAGTGTAATGAGGGCAAGGGCAAAGGAAGTCACCTTGACTACAATGACCCCCAACACACTTTGTAACTTCGAGGACACTGTACAAAGTGAACCACAACAACCTTTGCAAGGGAAGGGGAGACAGAAAGAAAAGAAGGGGAGATGCTTATGGGAACACAGATACTTACATTTCTAGGGCTGCTTTTCTCACAAAATCTAGAAGGGGTCTGCATACTTCCTGTCCTTTATTCATCCAACAAATATTTATTGAGCATATAACTTATCCCAGGACTGTGATAAGTGCTAAAGAGTATAGTTCTCAGGTTAGGAAAAGGTAGAGTAGCCCTGCAACCTGGCCTCCTGGTCCAGCTATTATCCCATTAGCCATGGAGGCCTCCCCTGTGCAGATAGTCCGGTATGAATGGCAATGGAGAATTTAAATTACACAGAGAAAATCTAATTGCATCCATCAAGGAGTTTGTAATCTAAGGCACTAAAGAAAGGAGGCGTCGAAGGCCGTGGCAGAGGCCACTGTGGCCGCCAGGGATTGCTCTTGCAGAAAGGTTCATTGAGGAACTTGAGTCAGGTTGCTTTGCTTGTGCTGGTCAAGACTCTTGGGTACAAGTGGTAGCGGCCCAGTACAAACTGACTTAAGCATAAAAGAGAAGTTAACAATTTCAGGCACAGCTGCATCCAGTCACTCAAATGATGATGTCAGACACTTGTCTCTCTTACCTTTTCTTTCTCTGAGTTGGTTTCATTCTTGGGGCCTGAGGTGGTGAAGAAGACAAACAAAATTCCTTGACCTTGTGGAGCTTATAATTGGGCAAGCTGTCTAAATTTGGTAGCAAAGGAGGAGTACCAGGCTTTCAGGACTTACATTTTATGAGCTTAGCAACCCCAAAAGGGGTGCAAATTACCCACAGCGAAAACACTGGGACACAGGGTTCAGCTTTGTTATGTGTTCTCTCCAAGCTGATCAATGTGGCAGGAATGGTCAGTACTCTCATTGGCTAGCCCTGGGTCACCTACCCATCCCAGGATCCAG